>JABUQX010032301.1:0-10000 GCA_015478945.1 Trachelipus rathkii
TCTATATTCCATTTACTCACCTCCGTTGTTATAGAATCGTATGATTTTGCATTAAATATGACTAATTCAACCCAATCACCTAAATTATAAGTAAATTTTCTTCTGTTGAGTTTATTTACTCATGCTTTCAACCTTAAAATTGAGGAGCCAAATTAAATTTAAATTTATCTTCCTGAGTTTTTTTAACATAGACTGCCTCTTCGCAATTTGCCATAATAACGGCTGCAGCTGCGAGGAACCCCGACATTCGGAGAGAAGATTACAAACTAAATATTATTTGTTTAAAATCTAATCGATGATTTTTTAATTTATTTTACAAGTAAAAGCTTATTTTCAAGAAAATCAAACATTTTCCGATACGCTACAGTTACATTTACAAATTATTTATTTACAATTTTGAATTTATATACGTCTATGGCTATATATAAAAAGCCGTTATATTCGTGTATATATTACAGTATACTGCTATAGATATATATATAATAATATAGGTAGTATAGTTTTTATCCAATCAGAGATTAATATAACCCTCGGTGTTGCTGACCATCGTCGAAGAAACGCGTACAATGTGCAATACACCCTTAGGTACTATAGTACTTATATCTAAACATATTTATCATTTCGTCCAATAAATAATAAAAATATATAATGATCTTTTTGAATATATATATGTATATTAATAATATTAATAATCATATACTAAAAACAATATTTTATAATTCGTATAACTATATAACTTAGTATATGAGATATAGTATATATATATGCGTTCAATATCGTTTATATATTTTTACCACTCAGCTAGCACAAAGAATATTTGACGCTTCAAATATTCCTCATATAAATATAATACTCTATATTTATAATTATATTTTCTATCACAGATTGAGACCCATGGGATATATAACAAAACAAAGTCAACCATTAGCTTTCAGCCTCAAAGAACACATCGAAGGCCTCTGTCCATGGAATGACAAGGGAAATATACAACAAATAAAAAAGTAATGAAAAATATTGTTTAACTATATAATACGTTGGTCCGTCCCTCTCTTTCTACACATCCTTAATCGAGCAATCAACTTCGAATTTAGGAGTATTACGAATTTTGAATAATGTCCCAGAAGCTCACGTCTCGCCCAGGTCATTAATTATAAAATTATCAGTATTGTAACTAAAAATATTATGTGAGATTCAATTATTTCCTCTTTCATCAAAACTGTGAAAATAGATGTATTTGCAATGGATGCCCAAAAAAGCGCCGAGAACGTAATTTTGATACGTTACTGATTTTATTGCCGTCCGTAAGCAGAGTTCGATGGACTGTTTAAGCTGAATTAGGAGAGTCTTTGATAACAGACTCGATGTTTCAGAAGTGGTTAAAACTCGTCTGTATAGATCATTAACGGTGGCAATGCTGACATGCGAGAACCGTAGACAGTCTTAGTATAGGACCGTTGATAAGTATTAATTTTATGTCGACAAGAGAAGGGCAACGAGTTCTGAGTATGGTCTCTTGTAGTACCTATTTTATAAAGCGAATATTTTTGGGAGGATGTTCTTTTAATTGATGATCACCATAACCGTTGTGCTTCGAAGGAATAAAAAAAGTGGTGGAACATTAATGATTATTCCCCAAAACTTTGTTGTGGCTTTGCGAAATTCTGGAATCTAATGTAAAAAATAAGGATATTTTAGTGTTGATGCAAATGACAGTGCTAATGCAGTTCCTTTTGAGAGATTGGCATGAGAGGAGACTCGAAGGGCTCTAAGATGAGAGGGCAGTTAGTGTAGCTAATTTTGGGTTATATGTATGAGTCGAAAACCATGTATATAAAGAGGAGGAGAAGTGGGTATTTTCTGTAGACAGAAAGGATAGATGTGAGAGTTTTCCATGAAATTAAAGTATCAAGAAACAGGTAGAGAAGAGATTAGCGAGAGGTTGCTTCTATGGTCTGAAAGAATGCAGTGAAGAGGATGCATAGCCCCTTATCATAGATCACTGCGTTGTACACCCAGATGAAATTTATAATGATGTGATGTGTGGAAGAGGTAACACCAGAAACATAACCGTCGTCCACAAAAACCGAAGCCATGTGGCCATTAGAAGAAACGAGAAGAGGTGATGAATATGGTAGTGGTACGTTCAAGGAGTTCCATAAAAATACTTGGCTTAAAGTGGCAGATAAGGGGGAGAACCCATTGAGAGGACATAAGCTTTGTTTTGGAAAAGAAGTTGGTTAAACATGAAAGAAAAACTGTAAATCGAACGTGTGAGAGAAATCAGTGCTTTAAGAAGGTAGAAAGGATAATTTAAATTGATGTTATGGTTCTGTCCGATAGTAGTTTGTTCGCTACGCATACAACAGTTTCAAGTAACATGGACAGGGTACCGCTGAAAGTGAAGACCAGCCGCAGGTTGACGTCAAACCCACGCTTAAGAAATTGGTGTGTGGATATGGATTAAGTTAGAGACTCGTGTGTTTTATTGGCGAGGTATCCCATCCTACTGTAAGTTGAGACACCGAGATGGCGATAGGTAGAAAATTTCTGCCGATTAATGGTTTAATGTAAGAGAAGATTAACAGGAAGTACAAGTTTATAAGTAGTGTAAATTATGTAATTGGAAATGATGGGCGTATCAGGGGTGATTAGCTTGTGATCTTTGGACAAGCCATAGAACGTGGGGCGCAAAGATCAGTCAGTGTACGCTTATTTTTATTCATAAATGTCGGGTAATTACTGTACTTTGCGTCAAAGCAAAATTTATATTTTATATATACTACCTTAATTCACATTTCCAATTGCGAGATTCGGACTCAACGGTTAGTAATATATATATAAAGTATATATTATATACTAAAATTATATTGCGCCGCCCCACCTACCCCTCCACCTAATCGGTGATTACTCTATTGATACTATATATACTACTCTTATTATATATTATATATATCCTTAGCGTTAACTATATCATCATAGCATATATATATATTAATATATTATATATTATAATAAGTACTTTGACCCTATATACACATCTGACTCTTTATAATCTATTAGAGTACGCCGTTGTACTTTTTGCCTTCCCAACTCTTATTTTGAGTATAAGTAGAATATAGCCTATATATATTTATACCTACTTATATATATATATGATATATAATATAGATATATATATAATATAAAATATACTATATGATATTAAAACCATATGTGATTGAAATACAACTTATTCTTCTTCATTTTGAAAAATCAATTTATTTTTTAAACTTTCCTTCAAAAATATTTATTTAATTTAATTAGTTATATATATATTGATCTTTGTTTATAATTAAAACTAATTAAGGTAATTGAAATTAATACTTTGACATTTTCGAATACGTATGAGCTTGATGTAATAACTACTCTTCAGTGTTTTGACTTGCATTTCTAAATTTTTACGCTAACCCCGGCCACCGCCCCGGCAAAATTCTCTGCCCTCCGGGTCCGTGTGGAATCACTCGTTTATGCAGCTAATTCGCATGAATAGCAGCTCGGACATGCTGTCTCTAAACTTATAGTTTCGTAACTCTGATAGAATATATGTCCTGTTTAGACGTATATTTCTCTGTATGATTTAGTATACTAAGCTACTAATGTTAAGCAGAGTTGAAAAATAGTGTTTTTGCTCCAAGCCCACCTTCTTAATGATCATTTATTGCGATTTCCGCTTTAACAGCAACATCTACACGAGAAGCCGCTTAAGCACAGTCTTATTTTCTGTGAGAGAGAGTACACGAGTGGTATCTATTGCTGTAAACGAACATGATTTCTTCGTGTGCTGGCCTTACCCACTCCTCAGTAGGAAAAAAACCCCAAAGTCATACTCGTCACTAAGGAGTTTGGAGCCACCCTTCTCAATAGGGAAATGTTATACTTCAACTGGATAGATACAATTAAGCAGTAGAGGCAAATGGCCTTGCTTCTACATGGTACGCTCTCAAGAATGCCCATTGAAGCGAAAGGCGCCCCCATCTAACTAGATTACTATCTTCTGTTTTCTCATCGGATGCCTAAACGACCCCTAAGAGCGTCTTCCTATTTCTTATTGTTCATATTAATATCCCGGAGTCCTTTGTAAGAAGTAATAAGATGCAAGAGGGGAGAATAACTTGAAATATTAAAAAAACGAACATTGGTGGATGTTGTCTTCTCCTCTCTACCCTATATCTAACTGCTTGTCAGCGAGTGTGATCTACTCTTTGCAGCGCCTCTGTAATTGGCCCACCAATAATCACATGCAAGAGTCAGCACATGTCAAGGACCCTCTGGCGCGCGATGGCATGCATAACTGTTTGCCGTCGCTATAACGCTGGCCCGTCAATTCTATCACCATATCTCATTGATTTGCTCAACAGCTGGACCCCCGATTCGCCGTCGTCAATTTTTACCTACTTTTTGCGTCCCAAATACCTTCTAAACTAGATCATTTTTTCATTATATTTAGACTTGAATCCTTCTTCACTTTCTTTTAGACAGTAACTATTTCTCTTCTTACCCTTCATTAGATAATGAAATACTTATTTATAACCTATTTGTGATTTTGCTATGTGAATAGTTAGGACTATATATTATTTTTTTATGTAAGGTTACATAATTTTTACTTTTAGCTTCTTATTTATCATCATTACCCCACCTTTCCTTCCCACAATACTGGGGGTAAATTTTGTACGAAGCATACACCGAACATCAAGTAAAGTTGAGAGAGTGATGACGCAAGGTCGAAAAGAATGCCAGCCTTACTGCCCACACTTTAACCCTTTATTATACCCTTTAATTATAAGAAACTTCGTACGCAGACAGAAAATCCACACCCTATGAGCTTCAAGGATCGGCGATGAACCATCAACATGGCATCTCCGCCAATGTGGGCCGACAGACCATTTAATCCTCCCCTCACAAAACAGGCAATAATCACTTCACCTATTATGCACCTTCTTCTCGCCTGCGTGCCAATCTAAACTTTCGTCAAACCTGCCAGACAATTCTTTACCTGATCTCAATTACACTTTTTCCCTCGGTCTCTATCCACCAGTCAATTCCAGCACACTTCCACCACTATATACACTCCCACGTTTAATGCAACCGACTCTATCAATTACCATCCTCTCTGTCACCAATGACCAATCCATCTCAAACGGTACTTTTCATTTATTCTCATCACTAGAACAAGGACTCCAACTATGGCACACTCCAAAATACGTCTCAATTCTCCTTCATTTTATTCAATTCTCTCACACCATTTTTATTTATTTGACTGAATATTCTATCTTCGTCCATCTCAAAATTTACTTATGATCTTTAACAAATGCATCTAGCCTAAGTCGCCCTCATACCTCCATGGATGTTGATTATAGTTCACCAGTTGTAGCCACATTTTCTATGAGTTCCTGTTAGTGGACTGTCAATGTCCAGATTATCTCACAATATGATATATATAATATCCCTCCTAATATAGTATATTAGAATATTATAATATACCCCCCGGTATGGTTAGCTGATTATTGCCATAATTATGATAGTATCTATACTGATCACTACATAGCATTTTCGGTTTTACTCATATATTATTATATAACTATATTTTATACTTATTGTGTGGACTATACATTCGTATATTATTTATTATTATCCCTATCTTTATCTTTATATATTATACATATATATATAAACATAACATTATATATATATATAATATCATATATATATATAGAGTATTATTTTTATATCAATATTATTTATTATGTATTTAATACACTCTGAACCCTCAGACATGACATACTACATACTATATATTATTATATTATATTCTATTATTCTTAGTTTATAATATATCGCTTATTCCGTGAGTCTAGTACCTAGTGGTTGACTCAGGTCACACTCTCAAGTAGATTATATCATTCCTAAACATCTCCTCTTATCCCCTCTTGGGAGTAACAACGATCGCGCCCTGGTAGAGGCGGCAATCGACACGTCTTCTCGCACCCGTCCGGAATCATGGTGTTGGTGTGATTTTAACACACACGCACCTCCAACAACGAACCACTTACATGCCTCGATGACACACACGCACCATCACTACTGGGTTTCTAGCGACACCCACGCGTTTGCCCCACTCATAGATACTCACACAATTGCTTTTCGCTCCTATCGTCCTCACAACACACACACATTTTTGTCAACGCATCCCTTATTTCAACTGCTTTTTCGAACTGAATCGCCGTTCCCCACATTAACAAGTGCGCGACACATCCCCTCATACATAATCCGGTAAACACATACTAGACCTCACCCCGGTTCAAAACAATTAAACTACAACAACAACACACACACTAAAAATTTTCAATCATTACATATTCCAATAATCTTTTTCCTCTCAATAAATCCCTACATACCACACACATCTAATAGCTAGTCCATCTATTCTAGCTACTATAATAAATTTTTAATTTTTAATATATATTTAAAACCACATATCTACCTATATAAGAGTAATTACACACCTCACGGCCTTTCCTCAACTAATATGTCAAAATCATCCTAAACGTTAAAAAAGGCGACCCGCTACGATTCCTGACCTCCAACACCACGACTTTAAAGTTAACGTACTATATCCGCGTTTGGTCTTCAAGTATAATAAATATGGTATAAGACTCAGGACATGGATCAACAATAAAGGAATGCTACGTAAGTTCTCGAACATATATCTCTACCCTTTCCGAGTTGCGAAGGGAATTGTGAGGGCCCACAAATATGTGTACACACAATCCAAAGCACGGCGCACCTTGAAATAAGCAGGTTACCTGTTAAATTTAGGACGAATTAGGGCTCGGACAAGAGAAGCGTCTCACCCACTCTTTATCCTCTGTCAGACCTACATCATTGAGTTGGCCCAACAGCTGTTTTCGTTTTACCCCTGTCGAGGATTTATATTAGAAGCTTCGTACGACCTCTTCTTAAACAGACACTCCCATTCAACTACGCGGGCATATTTCCACACGGATTCCGTTCCTAACGGTCCTTCTGAAAGGAAATTCATTACGCCAAAAGCTACCTTTGATTCTTCTTTCCCGTCGAGAACGTACGCAGACAATGTTTTCCCTTTACTTTCCAAACAAGTTTTAACTCACTTAATAGGAGATATGGTTCTATTGAATGTCAATTGCTTCGAAACCGCTCTAGCAACGCATCGTTAAACCAATATCATTTTTTTCTGTAGAAACATGTCCTGCTAACGAATCGCCGCGTGCCTCGTACTCAAAACTCACGATCTTAAATCAATCATCATAAGGGTAGTATTGTATAGTGAAAACTGTCGTGATATCCGCCTTGTTGATTTTTAAGATACCAGATGCAATACGTAACGTTACCTACAACCGATTACGAGTGGCCAGTTAGAGAAAAATTAACAATCCCAAGCAGCGGTAGACTTTTCTCCCCCCTCTTTTCTCTTGCAAAGCTCTCTTTCCGCTAGACTAGATAAAATATATTTTCATAATTTTTGTTCCTCAATCCTTATTTTCCACAATATTGAATCCCAGAAAGTAACCTTTTCACATGTACCATTTTCGCACTTAATAATGCCCTCCTATCGAATTAATTGAATCTATTATTACTGAGCAACAATAATACAGTTTCTTTACCTTTCTCTGTTTAGCTATACTAGCATCTATGAAACTCATTAACACCTCGCTTTTTAAAAGGCCTAAATCTCGGAATCATCTAAAGACCGAGTATCATCCATACTATGAATAGTTTTCTTTTTCTCTGGACACTCGCTTCCTCAACGCAATCGGCATACGCATTGCCCGTAATTCCATAAAATTCCATTTTTCCCACGGGGCCCTCCCGTGATTCCGCATAATACACACACAATTCCGCAGCAAATACCTCCTTCGGTATGTTTATCCCTTTTTTCCCCCAATTTTCGTCTCGCCGGTTTTCCTACCTATTCGAGTTACACCTTCATTTTAGAAAGTGACCTTCTTCGGAAAAGTTTGCTCATTTATCCGTAGGCCGTGCTCTGTTGTTAGAATAGTTTCTGTAATTTCCTAATAATTCTTCACATGTAACTCCCACGATTCATTCTTCACACCTTCCGTGCTTATAAAATAAAGTTATCCGATCCTGTTATACCCTTTTAAAAAATTACTAACTTAATAATGAGAAATTCTTTGTCTTCCTTTCTTTACAATGTAAAATAACCTTAACAACTTAACATTTCTTTTTTGTCCTTCAAAATTTAGACTTAAAATGTTTGAACAAAAACTCAATTAATTACTTCAAGAAGATTTATATAATTTATATCAAATTTAGTATTAGTTAAATATTGAGGGAAATGGTAAAGACCTTAATCAAATGATTTTGAATATAGAAACAACAGTCACGTCCCCATCCATATAAAATTCATAATTTTATGTCATCAAAAAAAAATAGCTTCAAACACTTGAAGAATTAAGCTTCTCATGTCACTATAAACATCTAGTTTTTCACACCGCCGCTCGTCGCTGGCACAATTAACAATAAATCGTCACCATCCACATCACTGGCTTCAGAAAAAATGACCCATCAGTAGATTTCAAAAACAATACAACTATATCTAAATCATGACAAACCCTCGTATCACAATGATCGCCCAGTGCCACTCACAGCAGGATTCGTCGGTAAATTCTTAGTCTTTACAGACGCAATTTCTGCTCAGTTATGGATTCCAATCGCCATTGCATGCACAGAAGACAACATATTTGGAAACATATTATTGAAAAGACAGTATTAGCTTCGATCATCAGCGTATTCCACCTCGACTCCGTTGCGTGTCAAAAATACACAATGCAACAATAAAAGCTTAAAGATTGAGGGATAACAAATATGTCCCTCTCTACATCAAACGCAGCTAATACTCCTAGTCAGACTGCGGAGAATTATCGACGCCCCAATAAATTAGTGAAATACTTACCCATCACTAATGAAAATAATCTTAGTTTTTGAGCACAAATAAAATTATCACAACTGGATCAGAAAATACTCGGAAGACGATTGAGATAATATAATGACAAGGAACGGGACTGAGAAAGAAAAACTATAAATAAAATTATATCGAAATTACTGACTTATAATTAACTTTCACTTTTTTTGTTCTCTTGTTTCAGATTTGCTATTAAGCTACTCCAATATTCATTAATGAATATGAAATTATTAAACGCCAATACAAATGCGATTTCGGAAACAACATTACAACAATCCTTTAACAGTTGCAAAAAAAAATAAATAAAAAGAAACAAAATTGGATGGGGTTTGTTTTTTTTTTTTTTTTTTTTTTTTTTTTTTTTTTTTTTTTTTTTTGTTTTTTTTTTCTTTTTTTTTTTTTTTTTTTTTTTTTTTTTTTTTTTTTTTTTTCGGGTGGGGTGGGCCGTTCTTGCGTGCATTATATGGCGGAATTTTGGGGGGGGCGGTTTTTTTTTGTTTAACGAAGCGCAATTTAATTATGATGAGATGCATCAAAAAGAGGAGAAATCAGAAACCCGTCAATTCAAAAAAAAAATTAGACAAATAAAATTAACTCGATCATCAAGAGCCGAGTTCTCGTTCTTAATGGAATGATAAAAGATCAGGATATTCTGAGGCTTGAAAAAATTCTAAAAGCAATTAATTTAAACTGAGAAGCACACATGAGAGGAAGATTTTTAAGACTTTATAACGAACATAAATTAATTTGCTAGAAGATGTTAGCGACACAATAGAAACACCTGACAAGTTTAAAAAATGAAGAACAAAAATTCGAAGACCACAGAACAACCTAATAATGGTTCGAAGGCACTGAAGACTATCCCGATCATTCCAGTCAAAAATGGTCGATCGAATCGAAATACACGGTGACGCGATGAAAGTTTGGCGGAACGACGGCGAATCAAAGCAGGAAGGGGAGATGAGAGTTGACGAGGAATACAAGCATCGGGCCACA
>JABUQX010032302.1:0-10000 GCA_015478945.1 Trachelipus rathkii
AGAAGATGTGTGAATAGGTGGGGTGGTTATTGTTTTCCTTTGAAGGTGGAAGATTGAAGACGTGAGAGATGGAATATGGCTAAGTTATTAGAAGGGTAGGTAGACTGAGTGAGAGTGTTGGTTGTATTGGAGATGTGGGAAAGAGATTTTGTTCTAGGTAGTGTTCTGGAATGTGGAGTGTGTGTAATGCGTAGGAGAGATGATTTTAAGGGGAAGAGTGAGGTTGAGGTGGTGGAATATGTAGTAGGCGGTATGGGTGGTTGGGGAAGGCTAAGAGTTGTGAGAGGAGGTAAGGAAGGAGGCGAATGGGTAGGGGAGATAGGCGGTATGAGAAGGAAGATAGGTGGTTGAGGAGGTTTGGGATCGGTGGAGGATAAAGTAAGAATGGCTTTGCCTGGTGATTGTGTTGTGAGGGTTAATTGGGTGAGGAAGTAGGTTGTGTTGATTGCGTGTTTGATTTGATTTGGTTGGTTGTGGAGGTACTAAGGGAGGGGTGCTGTGGGTGATTTTAACATTGTCTGTGTGTACTATAAATTCTTTTGAGGTATCTAGGCATTGAAGGAGGAGTTTGTTGAAAAGGGATGAGGCGTTTAACTAGAAAGGGGCCTGTCCATTTTGGGAATAATTTTGGAGATTGATGAGGTTTCTTTGTGTCTAATATATAGACATAGTTGCCGATATGTATGTCTTTTAGTAAAGCTCGTTTGTGTTGTGTATCGATTTGTTTTGTGTGGAATCTAATAAGTGTTGCCGAGCCATGTCTCTGATAATGTTCGTTCTTTCCGCTAGTTCGTCAATGTGATCATTGATGTTGATGGGAGTGGTGTTGGAAGTGTTGAAAGGTGATTTGTAATTGGGGAGATGCCATGGTAATCTTTTGTTATAGTGGTGGAGAAGGAAATGGGGTGTGGTGCCGATAGAGGAATTGAAAGTACTGTTGATAGATATTTGCGCGAAAGGTAGAAATTTACTCCAGTCGTTGTGATTCGTGTTAACAAAGTGTCTGAGAAAGTTTGCAACTTTTAGTGATTCTCTCTCTCTCACAGAGGGCGTTTAATTAGGGGTGTCTAACAACAATGTTGTGGGATTTTAGTTTTCACTGGGAGCAGAGCTGTTTAAAGAATTCTGATCTGAATTCTGAGGCTAAGTCTGGTATTAAAACTTCTGGTGTGCTGTGTCTCGTAATTATACGTTCGAGGAGGGCTGGCTTAAGTGATGTCTTTAGCAGTATGTTGTTTAAATGGTACTAATTTGACATATCGTGTGAGTTAGTCTTTGAAGATGAGAATATATTTAGATTGAGAAATGTGGCAAAGCGGGAGAGGACCTAAGATGTCGCAGTGTACTCTTGAGAATGGTTCAATTCCAAGAGGATATTCTTTGATGGAGGCGAGTTTGGGGGCTGTACCTTTGACTCTGTTGCACGAATTACAGTTGGCACAGAATTTTTAATGAGAGTGTGTAATTTGGAAAAAGGGGGTCGTTCTTGTAATCTGTGCTGTGTTCTTTCAGAGCCATAATGACCTAAAGCTAGAGTGGAGTGGTTGTGTTCAATTACCGAGTGTATTATAGAGCCTAGCACTTTAAGTAAGTGCTGACCAGTAGGAGATTTGTAACATAAAAGGTCGTGGATAATCACATATGGAAATAAAGGATGAGGGGGTGAGGGGTGAGGGGTGAGGGGGTGATATTGTGGAAGATTCGGAGAGTTTGATACTTTTGTGAAGAGGACCCAACCGAGGACAATTTGCTTGTTCTGTAGTGAGAGTTTCAGGTATGAGAAGAAAAGATTTTTGTGGGGTTGCGGGGTGAGTAGCAAATTGATGAGTAAGTTGTGGGGGGTTGGGGGAAGTGTGGGGGTTTGTGGGGTGGGAAGTGGAGGTGGGTTGCGACTGTGATAGTCAAGTATGACGTTAAGTTTGCCAGCCTTATACTGTATTTGTGGGTTAAAGCTTTGTATAAATAAATTCCAGCGTTCCAATCGACCCGTGAGTTGTTTGTGTCTAAAAAGGTAGGTCAGGGGTTGGTTGTCAGTTATGATCGTAAGGGGGTATTCAAAAATTGTGTTCTTGAATTTAGATAGAATGAAAACTAATGCTAAAGCTTCTTGTTCTAGTGTACTATAATTTGTTTTTGCTTTAGAGAGAAAGAGAGAGCGTCTGACAAAAGAGAGTGGTATTTTTTTGACATTTTTATCGTGTTGATAGAGAACAGCTCCCAGACCTATTTGAGAGGCGTCCGTGTTGAGGGTTGAGAAGTAAAGCTTGTTTGAGAGTGTCAAATGCGTGTTGTTGTTCTGGGTTCCAGATAAACTTTGCGTTTTTGCGTAATAGGGATGTTATTGGCTTTGCGACTATTGCAAAATTTTCACTAAATAGTTGAAATAATTTAGGAAACCCATAAAAGAACGTGCTTCCGCAGTATTCGTGGGAGATGTGAATGATTGAAGTGTTATTAACTTGGCGGTATCAGGGCTTATGCCATTATTTGAGATGCGAAAACCAAGGAAAAGAACACTTGTTCTGAGAAAATTGCATTTCGAGAGTTTAATGCGAAGGTTATTTTTCCTAAACGAGTCAAAAACTTTAGTGATATTTTGAAAATGAGAGAATATTGAGTGACCTGTGATTAAGACGTTGTCGAGAAATACTCTGCAAGCTGTGCCTAATAAGTTAGGGAGAGCTAGCTCCACTGTACGTGCAAAGACAGGAGGTGCGTTTGAAAGTCCAAAATTTAGTCTAGTGGGGCAGAATTGTCCTTTTTGGGTGCGAAAGGTTGGGAATCCTCCTCAATATCAAGGCATGATATGCATCGAGGAGGTCAACAGTGGTAAAGAGAGAGCTTTTGCCTAATGTGTTGAGGAGATCGTTTATACATGGGAGAGGGTAGCGGTCTAAAATTGTGTGAGAGTTGATGTGTCTGTAATCGGCTACAATTCTGGGACGAGAGGAATTTTTTGGAGGGATTACTTTAGAGGTGAGCTATGTGGAGAGGATATTGATTTTATGTAACCCTTTTGAAGAGAGTTTGTGGTCCATTCATCTATGTGTGTGAGATATTTGTGTGGAAGTCGATATTGTGGGCGATATAGTACTTTTGGGGCGTCTGGTTTTAGTTGAAGAGAGAATTTTTGTAAAGGACAAATGGGGACTTCGTCATCCTCGAGCGCGATGACGTCTTTATATGAGAGTAGAAGTTGTAGTAATTGATCAAATAATTTTGGGTCATGTAAAAGAGTGTCCTTTTTAGAAGTATCTTTTATAGAGGACGTGAGAATTTCTTTATATGCGGATACGAGCTGTGTTGGGGAGAGGCCTTGACTAGAGGTAGCAAGGTGTGTATGAACAGTCTTTATTGGATCATCTAAAACTATGATGGGGTTTGCAGTGGAAATGAGGGTGTTTTTTGTAATGTTTGGGGGGAAGTGCTTAAATTAATGATGTCTATTAATATTTGGCCTTGATTGCATGTGCTGAGGATACTGCCGGCGTAAAGATAGTTATTTATGTGAGTGTTATTAGTTGACAAAACTAAGTTTTCTGAAGGGGTTGTGTGAGCTGAAGAGAGAGCATTAAGAGAAAGTGTTGCTTTAGATTGTTGGAGAATTTCCGTAGTAGAAGTGGCATAGAGATTATATGTTATATCCGAGTCTATAAGAAGGTTGTGAGAGAGTGAGATATCATCTGAGTATAAAGGTTGAATGGGGTGTTTAGTCTGAGAGGGAGGTTGTGGGAGAGGAATAGAAGGGTTTGCGAAAGTTTTATTTGTGAATTGAGTGAGTCGAAATTATATATCTTTGTAATTATGAAAGGTGAGATGAAAGGTATTCTGTTGTGGTTGAGGTGATGGAAGTGTGCGAGATGAGAGATTTTTGTGGGAGGAATGTGAATGAGTAGGATGAGTGAGCAATGAGTGAAAGGTAGGTCTATTATTTATGTCAACAACCAGCATAAAATTTTTGATATCGAGAGAAATGGGAGCATTACTAAAGAGGTTTGTACCTAGAAGAAAATCTGATTGAAAAGAACAGAGTGAATCGTGGACTACCATAAAAGTCACTGGAAAATGTGATGTTGCAATGTGTATTTTTAAATCAATTGTGCCTAGTTGAGGAAAGATGGAGCCTGTAATCAATTTAAGTTGAATGCTACATTTGTGTAGTGGTATGTTGGTGTTGAGTGTATTTTGGAGGTTGTGAAAGACTGAGAGTTTACATATAGAGCCATTGGATCCGGTGTCTAAGAGAAATAATTTGTATTGTGAATTGCCATCTTTGAAAGTAACCAGAGCTTTCAGGAAATACGTTGAACCCGCTGCTAGGTTGAGATGTTTTGGGAGATTGGGTGTTAAGGCAGGGGGAGTTTGTGTTTAATGTGAGGAAAGAAGGATTTGATTGTTGGTCGTTATGCGCCTGAATTTCTTGTGTATTCATTAATGTATACGTAAGAATTGGTTGAAATGTTACTAAATCTTAATCATGGTAAGGTGAGGGTGAGTAGTAGCAACTACAAACCCCAATCAATGGGTATAACTGGGGTACCACGTACCCCAGCGTCTTTCGTGAGTGATATTTGGGCATCTCCCCGGAGTGGCTACCTTTTGGTGTACTTTTCGCGTCTGGGGCCCTACCCTGGGGGCTGGTCCCCCCTGGGGACCCATATTTCTATTGATTCGCCATGTACGTGCGTGAGTACATGTGTACTTGACCCTATGCTCATGTACTTTCATGAGCGTTTTTTACCCTACCCCCCTTTGTTCATCCCCTACCCCCCTATGAAGTAATCAGATTATAGGCTGGGCCAGGGCTCGAGCCCTGCACTCAGGGTCTTCCCTGAGTGATATTTGGCCACCTAACGGCAGGGGCTACCTTTTGGGGTACTTTTCAGGGATGCGGTTTTATTTAGGGGGCTGGTCCCCCTGGGGACCCATATTTCTATTGATTCGCCATGTACGTGAGTACGTGTGTGCATGTGTGAGCACATGCTCATGCACTTTCATGAGCGTTTTTTACCCCACCCCCCTTTGTTCTCCCCCACCCCCTTTGTTCAGGTCATCACAAGTGCTTTATCGAGGTTCCTGGATGTATTTTAGGCCTAACTATGTGCTCATATAACCACCCTAACCCGTGTACGTGGCGTAGCCTCGTACATGGGTGGCATAGCCACGTCATGGAAAAAAAGTTAAAGGCTTTTAAAAGCTTACTTTTTCCCCAGAGGGCCTTACTTTTCATGAAAGTAGCTGAAGTTGGCTTGGGTTCGGGCCACGTTCAGTCCAACGCGAACGCGTCCGCCGGCGTGAAACCGATGCGAGCGCCCTCAGGCGCAATATTACAGCGCGTGCGCGAAAGCAAAAATATTTCGCGGGTTATGGATACATTTCAATAAAAATGTGTTTTTAGTGACCGTTAGGACGTAAAGGCGTTGCGCCAGGAGGGGTCCTCCTCTCACCCCCACTCCTGGCGACACGTCTTTACGTCTTTACGTCCTTACGTCTTTACGTCTTTACGTCTTTAGGGTACGTAAAAACGTGTTTTTACTACCCCTAAGGACGTAAAGACGTTGCGCAAGCTGTGTGGTGATGGGGTCCCCCCATCCCACCCATCTGTGCGCTACGTCTTTACGTCCTTACGTCTTTACGTCTTTACGTCTTTACTGTCACAACATCAATTTTTGTTTATTAAATATGTATAATATAGTAATATATATATGTAAAATAACAAAAAATATTTTTATATTATATAATATATATATATATATATATATATATATATATTTATATATATATATATATATATATATATATATATGAAGAAGATGAAAAAGAAGAAGTCTCACAGAGGATGTATCGGTGCTTAACAGGTTTATATATGTTTTCAGTACTCGCTAATGAGTCTGAGGACCCCCTAATGGGTTTCCTAGCTGAATGATGAAGAAAAATGGGGATATAGAGCTGAAAAGAGATAGGATATGGAGGTACTCGTCCAAAAAACTTATGCATTCTGATTACTTTGATCAAAGATGTTATGGTAGTTAAGAGTTTTATACGTAGATTGCTATAAATTTATTTTATTGAAAACTTGTTTCATTGTTAAAGTTTTTTTGTTTTTCAAAAGAAAAAGTTGTCAAATTATTCAAATAAAAACAGATGTTTTGCTGGACCTAAAGCCAGTAAAACAAATACCGACCGCAACCCAAACTCTGTCCATCCCGTTATTTTTACAGCTTAACTGTTAAACTATACTGATAACTGTTTTATGTCCTAGCCGAACACGCAATTTATGAAAATACACTTGTATAAACAGTTATAACATTGTAGTGTAGTAGTGGTAGTAGTTAGTTAGTAGTAGTAGTAGTAGTAGTAGTAGTAGTAGTAGTGGTGGTGGTGGTAGAATCACAGTGAAGGTTGACGTGATAACCGGTATATGTGCAAAGATAGCTAAAGAAGAGAAGAAACAAGTAGAAGAAGAAGAAGAAGAAGAGAGAAAGAGAAGAAAAAAGAAGAAGAATAATAAGAAGAATAAAAAGAGAAAAGAAATAAGAAGAAGAAAGAAGAAGAAGAAGAGAAGAAGAAAAGAAGAAGAAGAAGAAGAAGAGAAGAAGAATAAGAGGATAAGGAAAGCAGAATAAAAAGAAGAATAATAGAATAAGAAGAAGACTACATTATGACCTCAAGCTGATAGTAGTAGTGTAGTGGTAGTGTAGAGTAGTAGTAGTGGTAGTAGTAGTAGTAGAAGTAGTAAAGTAGTAGTTTAGTAGAAGTAGTAGTAGTAGAAACATCGAATGATATTTGTTATTAAATATATCTCCTTGTTTTCTAAACTTTGAACTTAGAAAATATATAAATATTATATATATATAATATATATATATATATATATATTTTATTATTATATAATATTAATAATATATATAATATAATATATATATATATATATATAATATAATAATATATTATATTATATATATATATACCAGCAGGTCACAACAAACAACAACAACAACAACAATCAACAACAACAACAAAAATACTTTAGGGTCCCCTAACTATCCTTTATCAAATATAATACGCATTAATGGAACTGCGAATAAAAGGTGACATTAACAAATTTCTCCAGTGAATCTAACCAGTCACTAACCTGTTTCTAACATAATTTTCTAACATAGCTAGATTTTTTCAGGTTGAGATATTAATAAAGTCACTTATTTTTTATGTTTAGTACGGAAACATTTCAGTAAAACACGTTTTTACTGACCCTAAGGACTTAAAGCAGTCGGGGCGAATAGCCCCGCCTGCATGGGTTCTATCACACCCTCTCTCTCCGATCCATGCTTTACTGCTTTATAGCTTTACCGTACTGTTTGTGCACCAATTTGCATGAAAATAACAGAATAATAATAATAATAATTACTACCTAACAGCAGAATACTGGAAACAGAAGTAAAAGATGGCCAACGATTTACTAACGTAGTCTAGAACTGGATACAGAGTCCGTATACAGTTGTAGTGTAGTAGTAGTAGTAGTAATAGTAGTGGTAGTAGTAGTAATAGTAGTAGCAGTGGTAGTAGTAGTAGTAATAGTTGTAGTAGTAACAGTAATAGTTGTAATGGTAGTAAAGTAGTAAGTAGTAGTAA
Source organism: Trachelipus rathkii (assembly GCA_015478945.1). Taxonomy (NCBI): domain Eukaryota; kingdom Metazoa; phylum Arthropoda; class Malacostraca; order Isopoda; family Trachelipodidae; genus Trachelipus; species Trachelipus rathkii. The sequence goes on from JABUQX010032302.1 coordinate 7,633, forward strand.
GTAGTAGTAGTAAGTAGTATAGTAGTAGTAGTAAGTAGTAGTAGGGATAGTAATACATGGCTGTAAGTAGTAGTATTAGTAGTAGTAAGTAGTAGTAGTAGTGTAGTAGTAGTAGTAGTAGTAGTAGTAGAAACTTATTACTATTAAATATATCACCCCAACTCTATTCAATCGTATACATTTTTAGATTTTCACTAAGCTTTAAACACGGACTTAAATTGTAACATTTAATTAAAGTTTTCCACTGAAACAACTTCGAGTCACTAAAGCTAGATTAAAACTAATCTTAATTCGTATCAGTGAATAACATCCTCTACCGTGATTGGCTCATTTCATCCAATCACAGTGAAGAATTGTTTGATAAGAGATCCCAAAACATAGATAGGTGAAGAAGAAGAGTTATAAGCACAAAGATCCAAAAACACAGATAGCTGAAGAAGAAGATGAATCATCGGATGCTCTGGTTAAGGAGCCAGACTGGAATTCTGGATCCTGAGTCGGAGCCGGAGTGGAAGTCTGGCTCCAGACGCGGGTCTGAGTCGCAATATTACTACGCAAACGCGGAAATATTTTCTACTTGAGGTGTTATATGGGCGAAAAAAAAATGGGAATATATATATATATATATATATATATATATATATATATATATATATATATATATATATATATATATATATATATATATATATTATATATATAATATATATATATATAATATATATATATATATATATTTTATTATACATATATTAATATATATATATATTTATATATATATAATATATATATATATATTTATATATATATATATATATATATATTATATATATATATATATAATATATAAATAATATTATATAAATATATACAAGAGCTCACCCCCGAACAAGGGTGTAAGCGGATACATAAGGGCACAGCCGCGTTGGGGTTGTGCCCCTACCGTGTTCGAATTCATACAATCGATATATATATAATATATATATAAATATATATTATACATATATATATTAATTATATATATATTATATATATATTATATATATATATATATATATATATATATATTATATATATTATATATATATATAAATATATATATATAATCCTGGAGTAAAGTTAAAGTTTCAGGGAATTCATATTTATGACGTCGAAGTATCAGTCGGATACCGAACCTTACAGAGCAAACAGTGTTTGTGCTTTAGTTATGGGCATTTCAACTTACTTTCAAAGGTTGTGGTTTATTTTAAAAACTTGGTACACATGCACTAATTATACTTCGGATTTTTCTACAAGACATCCTTACACATACAGGGATCCTTCAGAGATGCACATATTATGTACGTGTGATGACGTATATGGCCACGCATGCACACACGTACTCACGTAGCATGGCGAATCAATAGAAATATGGGTCCCCAGGGGGACCAGCCCCCAAAATAAAACGGCATTCCTGAAAAGTACCCCAAAAGGTAGCCCCTGCCGTTAGGTGGCCAAATATCACTCAGGGAAGACCCTGAGTGCAGGGCTCGAGCCCTGGCCCAGCCTATAATCTGATTACTTCATAGGGGGGTAGGGGATGAACAAAGGGGGGTAGGGTAAAAAACGCTCATGAAAGTACATGAGCATAGGGTCAAGTACACATGTACTCACGCACGTACATGGCAAATCAATAGAAATATGGGTCCCCAGGGGGGACCAGCCCCCAGGGTAGGGCCCCAGACGCGAAAAGTACACCAAAAGGTAGCCACTCCGGGGAGATGCCCAAATATCACTCACGAAAGACGCTGGGGTACGGGGTACCCCAGTTATACCCATTGATTGGGATTTGTAGTTGCACTAACTAGGGTGTATGTGAGGAGAGAAAATCGTGAAATGAAAGATTGTGAGGGTGTTTGCACATTTGATGCCATAAGTGTGAGTAAGAATAATTATATTAATTATTAAAATCATCATAATATTCATGTATTATACATGTTATTCTAATCTATCGTACTAAGATTTGATATCAATTCGTTTGTTATTATTGTATAAAAAATTTATTTTCAAAATTGCATGCAGTCATTATTGTTTTGGGAATTGTTTTTATATTTGAGCTTGGGGATGCACTTTTTTTTGGGAGTTGGGAGAATTCAGTCGAGCGCTGAGACAAATTCTCGAGTTCTTAAATATTTTTCCTGATTGTGTTATTGGGGATACATATGCGAGGACCTCGACCCTCATTCCTTCAACTCCATTTCAAATTGTGCCCTTCCTTTTGATTCAGAATTGTCCTCTCGTCTTAATCTTATCCGATTCTATCTCGCTGAAAAAATCTGGAAGAATTTCTGATTGGGGTCGTCCTCAACTTGTGAAATATCATTCTTTA
>JABUQX010032302.1:27500-30000 GCA_015478945.1 Trachelipus rathkii
CGCCTTTTCTCTTAATTAATGTCACATTCAATATTGCATGCGTTACATTTCTTATTCGTCACAATTAATTGGAAATATTGCAAAAAACTTAAAAGTGACCGCAGTCACTTGAACAAATTTCGTATATGTCACTTACATTCATTTCTGCTAAATACTAATAATTTACGAGTAAAAATATAAATTTATAGTTTAATTTTTTTTTGTAAAACAAGTGAAGCTACTTTTCGCTCATTTTTTGGTGTTTTTTTATTTTCTTTTAAATTTAACTTCTATTCACATTAAAATAAAAATTGTTTTTATAATCTTTATCGATATATAATCGATATACAGTAAAATTAACAATCATACGATAGGTAAGAAAAGTAACCTTTACCTATATATATATTAAATCTGTGTCTACCTAACAAAACTTTATCCTAACCTATACCTATATATATTATACTATAAATATATAGTTATATATATATATATTATATATATAATATATATATAATATATATAATATATATACAATATATATATTATATATATATAATAATATATAAGGTAAGGAGTGTCTAAGCTGAACATCAATGGTAACTCGAGAACGCCAGCACTACAGTAAAAAACAGGGAATTACATATTTGGATCAAAGCGAAAATTTTTAAAGGAGGGGTTTTAATTTTTTTTTTTTTTTTTTTTTTTTTTTTTTTTTTTTTTTTTTTTTTTTTTTTTTTTTTTTTTTTTTTTTTTTTTTTTTTTTTTTTTTTTACAATTCGGGGGCTGGGGGCGACGGGGGATAGAGGGGGGACAAAGTCCCCCCCCGTGCCACGGGAGGCCGAGAGACCCCCGACTCCTTCCATCTTTGCGGTTTTTCCCTTTGGTATTCCTTTAGTTAAAAAAAAAAAAAATTATTACCTTTACACTATGCTATTACTTTAATTACAAGAAAATTTTTTTTTTTTTTTACCTCTTAACATACGTTTCCAAATTTAAATTCTTCTTCTAAATTGATTTTTAATCTCTTCTAAAAACTCAATAAATCGATTTTCTTTTGGAATATTTTTTTTTCAAATATTTTGAAATATAAAAAAATAATAATGAAATAACAATCTAAATATATAAAAATACTATAGTAATGAAGATATGTTGCTTCACATTTATTCGTTTTTCAGTCGTAGGCTGAGCATTGCCTGGCTACTTAATTTAGATTTTAGATGATAAACAATATCGTCAAATTGCTTAGGAAGAATTAAATGGCTCGTTATTCTATTTCCGACGAATAAAAAAAATAAAACAATAAAATAAAATAAGCCATTAAATAACCCTCCTTAGAATTTCCCGCAGATTCCAAAGTAGGCAAACTTGTTTTACTGTAGGTGCTGCCGTTCTCAAGTTACATATGTGGCTCTTCTAGAGGCTGACCATAATATATATATATATCATATATATTATTATATATATATTAATATATAATATAATATATAAATATATATAAATATATATATATATATATTATATTAATATATATATATATATATATAATATAGTATAATTACAGGCAAAAAAGTGTTATTGCATTAATAATAATAAAATATATATATAATATATATATATATATATATATAAATATATATATATATATAGTATATATATTATATATATAATATATATATATATATATATATATATATATATTATATATATATATATATATATATATATATATATATTATATATACACAGATATATATATTAGTAGTTAAAATTTTACTTCTATATGTAGGATTGATTATTTAACTATTTTTTTTGTACATTTTACTACCCAGTAGTTTATGTTACGAAATTTTCCTGGTTAAATTTTAACTATTTATTTAGTTGTTCAATGAACTTTCATATTGAGTAGGTTTGACTTTTTTAGTAGTTTAAATATTTTATCAAAAGTGGTTAACATTCTGTAACCCCAATAGTGGTAAATTCTACTACATAACAGTTAAAACAACACCGATATCTTAGTAATTATAACACCTAATTTAATAGATTAGGCTACTACTTAGTAATTGTTACAATTACTATTTTTGTATGTTATTTTGACTACCAGTGAAGAAATATTTACTCCATATTTGCTGGTAAAAATATCAAAGTAAATTTAAGTACTATAGGTTGTTGTTATTACTATACAGAAAATATAATTGGAAGTAGGTTTAAATTTTGTAGTAGCTATAATATCATTGATGAAATAATTTAAACACCGTTTTAGTAAATTTTAATAGTAAATAGCAAAGTAAATATTAAATATTTTTACATTACTTTAAACAAATTGCGAATACTAATAATTATAATAATAATAATATTAATAATATAATAATATATAATAATAAAATAATAATAATAATAATAATAAAATAATAATAATAATAATAAATAATAATAATATTAATAATAATAATAATCGTAATCATAATAATAATAATAATAATAATAATAATAATAATAATAATAATTAATAAAATAATAAAAT
>JABUQX010032303.1:15000-25000 GCA_015478945.1 Trachelipus rathkii
CGCACTTAACAACAGTAAAGCTACCTAACACATCACAAAACGTAACATATTCACACTTTTTCAAGCATATCAATGTTAATTTAACATTAACACCGTAATATTTAACAAAAAATTTAGCATAACCCTGTCTAATTATCATACTGACAACGAATATAATGCTAACGTACCAAATTTTTTACAACAGCTTCGTAATATTTAACAAAAATTCATCATAACCTCGTCTAAATATCATAATCCCCAACGAATAATTGAAAACATAACAAAGATTTAACCAAACATAACATAAAAATCTTCTGTGACTCGTTCATTTAAATGGGGGCCAGGCCTTTGAGTACTCAGCAATTATGGGATGAGAAAAACCCGCGGTCGCTTTAAAAGACTACGCCTTTGAAGGCGTTCTTTCTTTGGGGACGTGATGGCTTACTGGCATATAAAGCACCGGTTGACTGTTTATCAGCAACGACGGAGTTCCAGTGTTCGAATCCCGCTGATGAAGAGTAAAATCTTCTGCGACTCGTTCATTTAAAGGATGGGTAAGGTCTCAGCCCTTCGTGCTGAGGCCCAAAACCCGCTTACACTCCTTCGGGGTGATCCCTCCTCTCAGGATTCACACCCTTTCAAGGGGTGCATCCCCTTGGGTTTTCTCTCGGGAAGTGATGTGTTTCTTTAGATACTCTTGGTTAATGAAAACTGTTTATTATTCGTAAGTTAGGTACGTTAATGTAATCTATTGACTTATGACGCTGCTGAAATAACACTTGTTAAAGAAATGAGGAGTTTTGTAAGATATTACTGTGTTTAACTGACGATGATGTGTAGAACGTGAGCCTAGGTTAAGTTGTCAGTAGGATACTTTCTACGTAGAAGAGCATTTATAATAATGTCTACGTTTTATTACATTAGCAATATATGTTATACTTGAGACGAGTGACACTTTGATGAAGGTAGTGTCAATTCATAGTTCAAGATGTTGGTATCTTTGATAGATGGTCACTTTGCTTAAGCGGATTTTGTTAGATTAAATACATCTTTACCTGTTGCGCATATGCGGAAAGTGGGAACATATCGCAGTAATGTATGACCGTCTCTCACTTATACCTTTGATAAGTAGGAATTTTCAGGATGTTAGGAGATTAATTTGTACGCGAGGTTATGTTAGGTTTGCATTCTGTACATTATATTACGTAGGTTCAGGTTATGATATGTTAGCTTTAATTGATGCATAAACGTTTGTTGCGTAAGCATAATTCGTATGTCAGTATTATAAAGAACTTATTTTTATATTATTGTTTATCAAAATGATACTCGAAAGAGACTTTGAATCAATAGTCAATAAGATCATAGAGCGATGCCGTAGGTAGGGACTGCAGGAGATGGCGATGGTTTTGATTTATCGTGATTACATGATTTACTTGCTAAAATCAGTTAGAACTATTTCGCTTTACTGTGATATTTAATTAAAGAACTTATTCTTTATGTTATTTCAGGATAAACATTTTGTTATTTATGTTTATGTTTGGTTAAAATTTTGTTATTCGTTGGGATTTGACATTTAGACAGTAGGTTATTGAATTAATTTTTGTCTTAAATATTACGAAGTTGATGTAAAAAATTTTGGTACGTTAGCATTATATTCGTTTGTCAGTATGATGATTAGACAGGGTTATATTAAATTTTTGTTTGTTAAATATCACGATGTTAATGTAAAAAATTAACATTGATATGATATGTTTGACAAAAGTGTGAATAGGCTTACGTTTTTTACGATGTGTTAGGTACTTTAATGATGTGTTAAGTACGGAGTTTCTGTTAATGTTAGTAGTTTATTCATCCGTATGGTGTGTTAGGTTTGTCTTGTACATTATTATATTCTTAGTCAGGTTATGTTATGTTAGCTTTATATTAATGTAAAAACTTTGTTACGTTAGCATATATTCGATGGTTAGTATATAAATAACTTATTTTTGTGTTATGATTAATCTAAATGATACTCGAAAATATGAACAATGAAGATTCAATAGATCAATAATCAAAGGTCATGGTGGAATAATGGCAGACTTTGCGATAAGAGAAGATTTACTTGCTTTAAAATCAAGTAACTACATTACAATTTCACATTGATATTTTATTTCAAAGAACTTATTTTTTATGTTTATGTTTGGATAAAACTTTGGTTGATGTGTTCAACAAGTTATTCGTTGGTCTTTCTGATAATTAGACAGGATTAAGATAAATTTTGCTTAATATACTTGTGCCAATGTAAAATTACGTTTTAATAATTTAGAGCATATGCTTTGAAAAATATGAATTAGCGTTACGTTTTGTATGTAAAGTTAGTTACTATTACTGGTGTTAAAGTGTGAACTTTGTTAAGTTAATACGTTTATTAGCTGCGTAAGTTGTGTTATAGATTTGTCGTTGTACATTTTTTTCTTAGTTCATATGATGCTATCTGTAGCTTTATTAATGTTTGAAAGGGATTGTTTTTTAGCATATATTCGCTGGTTAGTATATAAAGAACACATTTTGTGTGCTATGTTTATCGAAAATGATACGTCGAAATGCGACGTAAATCAATAGTGCTAATGTAAAATTAACATTGATATGTTAGAGATATGCCTTGAAAAAGTGTGAATAGGTTACTTTTTCGCTGTGCTAGGTACTTTTACTGTTGTTATGTATGGAACTTTTTTAATGTAGTAGTTTATTCGTGCGTTAAGTTCTTGTAATGTTACGGTTTTGTCATTCTGAACCAATTAGCTATTCTTTTAGTTCTGGGTAAATGTCTTGTAAGCGATTTAATTAATTAGTGTGAAAACAATGTCTCGTTTAAGCATATATTGTCACATTCGACGATTAGGTTTTTTTATTCTAAAGAACACATATTTTTTAATTAAAGCTAACTGTATAGATGTTTATTCGAAATGGTACTCGATATGTGACCTGAATCAATATAGATCGATAGATCAAAGGCTCGTGGTAGGGGATAGGGAGGAAGGCACAACGCAAAGGCACCTGACACACCTAACATGAATAAACTTTAACGTTAACAAACTTCCCACTTAACAAAGTAAAAGTCTAACTACATACATTACAAAGACTGTAACCATTCACTACCTTGGTCATAACAATCTACTAACATTAACGTTTAACTTTATAACATGGCATATTAAACAAACAGTTTATCACAACTATTGGATTGATTTATCATGTATCTTGGATCATACGTATATAACTCTAATAATAAAGTTTCCACATCCAATTAAAGCTAACCATAGCAACATTAACTTAAGATGAACATGTTCAAAGACAATACCTAACACCTAAACCTTTAACACACGAATAAAAACTGTTAACATAACAAAGTTCCACACTTAACCAGTAAAGTACGTACTAACATTGCATGCAAAAACGTAGCTTATTCATACTTTTCAAGCAATATCTCTATCACATATTACGTTAATCTACATTGACACGGTAAACATTTTATCAAAATGGTAACCATAACCTTGTTCGATTATCATACAGACCAACGAAAATAATTCGTATATGTTATATTCGGTGGGGAGCAGGATTGGTGCGTATTTCTTTAATCTTTTTGAATTACTGATTGATACTTAGATTTACTGCCTTTAACATTCGGTAAACAATTACACTTTACTATGAATATTGCATTTCAATGAAACTTATTTTATTTTCAAATGCTTTTAGGCAGATAAAACTTTTTATTTTATGTTTGTTGGAAAAAACTTTGTTATGTCTGCAATTATTTGTTGGGGATTAGTATGATGATTAGACAGGTTAATGATAAATTTTGTTTAAAATATTACTATTATAATGTAAAAAAAACTTTGTTACGTTTGCATAACATATATATAAATATATATTATATATTTATATATATATTATATATATATATATATATATATATATATAATTATTATTATATATATATTATATATAATATAATATATATATATATATTCGTTGTCATGTAATATGATAACTCGAACCAAGGTATCATGAATACATTTTGCATAAATGTTACACGTTGTCAATGTAAGATTAACGTAAATATGGTTAGAGATATGCTTGAAAAGTATGAATAGGCTACGGGTTTGCATGCAATGTTAGTTACTTTACTGGTGTTAGTGTGGAACTTGTTAATGGTTAATAGTTTTTTCGTGTGTAAGTTGTGTTAGGGTTTGCTCTTTGTACATGTTATTCTCTTAGTCATGTTACGCTATGTTAGCTTTATTGGATTGGTGTGGAAACTTTTATACGTTAGAGTATATTCGTTGATCAGTATTGTAATCAAAACCAATGTTGTGATAAATGTTTGGTTAAATATTTGCATGTTAATATAAATTAACATTGTTTATGTTAGAGATATGTTTGACAAAGTGTTGTGAATAGGTTACGTCTTGTATGCTATGTTAGTGTACTTTACTGTTGTTAAGTGAGGGAGTTTGTTAATGTTAAACAGTTTATTATGTTTTAAGGTGTGTCAGGTTTGTCGTTGTGCATTATATTCATAGTTCAGATGATGCTAAGTAAGCTTTATTAATGTGAAAACTTTGTTACGTTAGCATATATTCGATTGTCAGTTGTATAAAGAATTTGTTTTTTTGTTATGTTTTATCCAAAATGATACTCGAAAGATGCGATTTGAATCAATAGATCAATTAGATCATTAGATGATGTGAGAGAGTTGTGGTAATGATCAGTGATTGATTACTGATTATACTGATTTAGGGTATTTAAAACATGTTTTTACTAAAAATATTGACCTGAATCAATAGATCATAATCAATAGATCAATAGATCAATAGACAATAGATCAATAGATCATGGAAGGGCTGAGGAGGGCAGTTTGATTTACTGATTTACTGATTTACTGTTTTAGGGTATGTAAAAACGTAAATTTGTAACTTATAAACATAAAAAGAATAAGAAATTTTATTTATTTATTTATTTATTTATTTATTTATTTATTTATTTATTTTTTCTTTTTTCTTGATGGTTCTGAAACCATTATTTTCGAAATCTATAGACCCAATAACCTATATAAAGACACCAACACTGTTGTTACACGAATGTTTCATTAACTATGGCACACCACCGGCTCAGACGGTGCCAGTACCAACTCTGAATCCTTCTCTGCCTCCTCCTCCTTCCTCATTCTTTTCTTCCTTTCCTCCTCCTTCCTTTCTTCTTCTTCCTTTCTTCTTCCTCTGTTTTGCATTCCATGCAGCTTTTCTTCTTTTTTCAAATGGGGACCCCCCTCCGAATCTGAATCCAATTCCAACTCCGATTCCAACTCCGACTCCTCTACCCAGTCTCCAAGTTTCAGTGTTCTACGATTATTTTAATTTTTAGGAAGCAGCGTCCCCCTTACGATGAGACGCAGGGGTACGTAATCTCGTCTCCGACGAGATTACGTCATCATATAGCTCACATCCAAATTTTTAAGCCCAGACTTACGTTAAACCTAACATGTTTTCAGTCGAAATTTTGACCTTGGCGCTGAGGGGGCAACACCCACTTAGGGGTGACCTACGGTCACCAAAACTCGCCTGTGATCCAACTGTTCGATTGGGTATCGTTAAGCCTAATCTTTACTCGGAATTGGGTGCGGCAAAAGGGCGTAAGCGACATATTTCACTTTCACTCTCGTAGGGCGGTACCCCTTATATACATCCTAGAGACTTGAAAACTCGTCAGTTTTGAGCTTAACCCATACATAGAACTTATACTAAGTTTCAGACCGATATCTCTATTCCTTCCTATCGAAATCGCCTGCAACGATCAAATGGCAGCATCACTACTAAAGTCGTCAAAATGACAAGTTTTCAAATGTCAAAAAGAGAAAAAATAATTATCAACTGAGTACTTTTTCTGTGAGTAGTTAATTGTCAATTTGATGAAAACAAATTACTCTATTTGAATAGTTTTGTATGCTCAATTTTGACACCGGTTCTGAGAACCCGTAAACTGTTCACTTTATATATATTTCACTTTCTTAAGAAAATAAAATTATTATATATTATATATATATATACTATATATATATACTATATGTATAGATATATATATATACTATAATTATATATGATATTAATATATATATATATACTATATATATAGTATATATATATATATATATATATATATATATATATTTATCTAAATAAAAAATTTGTATCTCGATGAGGTATAAAGACTATAAAAATTTCACTCTCATTAAATGAATATTAAAAATGTTGCTGGCCACCAATCATTAAAAAAATTTGGGGTTACTCAAAAATAAAAAATAAACGAAAACTTTTTATTATTCATATTATCATTTTGAAATTTTCAGAACATATGTAATTGGGGAGGATACACATTTTTTATTTAGATAAATTTTTGTATGTCAAACATATTTGCCGCTGCTCATAGGAAACATTTCGAAGTTTTCAAAAATTTTCTCGTGATTAGTGGCAAAACTGTTGGGAACACGAAACATTAATTTAAATAAAATATGTGTGACTTGTAGAGTTGCACAAGCTGTGAAAGTTTCATTGTAATCGGATCAATATTAAAAAAGTTACATGCCACCAATTATAATTTTTTTCCTTTTTTTGCAACTCAAAAATAAAAAATCATGATAATTTGTTTATTATTCATGCGATGAATACGAAATTTTCACATCATATATTATTGTGCGAGATTAACATGTTTTGTTTTAAATATATTTTTTGGTAAACTAGTATAAAATTCCTTCGGCTTTGAAAATTTTATTGTGAAAATTTGAATTTTTTCCCGTGAACAAAGGCAAATAATTTTTAGACTTTGTTTATAAGAAATATTATAAACAAAAATGTACATCTTCTTTGACTATAGATGCTCCGAAGGTTTCGTGCTGATCGGATGAATAATAAAGAGGTTATCGCGATTTTTCATTTATGAAAACTTCCCAAAAATTTGACTCTACCCCCTTGTTACCCCTGCTGGTATAATGGAATAAAATATTTTTTATTTTTTAAAAATTACACAAACCATTCGAAAGAGCAGTAAATTCTGTCCTAAAAATTGAGATTTAGCTTAAATCACAGGATCAATAAAAATAACTTTAATGCAAAGCGAAGTTGAAAAATAAATATTGATAAAAATATATTATAAAAATTTTTCACTTTTCTTTTTTCATAATTTATTCAAAAATTATTGGAAAAGATTAAAAAGGAGTAAGAAAATAAAAGTACTTATGGGTAACTATTTAAAACCTGACGACTGAAACAAACAATTTCAAGCCATTGCGTTTCGATGTAAAGTATTTCATATGCAATGTAAAGTATATAGATGAAGTTACTTTGATTGAAAATTATATCAATTCGACCGCTTAGGGCAATATTGTTCCCGCGATAGGGAAGTATATTCCTCCAATTTTCCAGTTATTATTAATATTAAATTCAGATGTTTTAAAAAGATTTTAAAATTTAAGTTTAAAAATTATCCATTAGCAATTACAACAAGGATTTTAGGGAATCATATCAGGTCAAACTAAATTAATTTGCAAACATAATAATTCTTGAATTAGGCCAAGGAGTGATATATATTATAAATAATATATATTATATATATATATATATATCATTAATATATATATATATATATATAATATTAATATATATTATATATATATATATATTATATATATATTATATATATTATATATAGTATATATATATATATATATAACGGCCTTGGTATTAAAACCCATTGCCACCCTAATAAATTGGGATTTAGCTTAAATCACAGGATAATAATAACTTTAATATAAAGAAGTTGAAAAATAAGTATTGATAAGATATAATATAAAATTAATTTGGAAATAATAATTCATGATTAGGCCAATGAGTGATAAAAATATGGATTTTGAATATAAAATATATATTATAAGTATATATATATATATATATATATATATATATATATATATATATATATATAATATTAAATATATATATATATAATAGTATATATATATATATATATATATATATATATATATATATATATATGTGGGGGAACAGTTTCATACTTCTCATTTTGACAAGTTTAAAGTTTTCGCTGATCGAAATGTGCTCAATTATCTCTTCAGCGACAACTGATAACCTATAAACAGTTCAATTTGAGTAAATTTTGACCAGTTTTTCTTTTGTGTGTATCTATACGACTTCCTTTATAATTACCTTACTAGCAACTTTCAATCACATATTAACATTTGCTTTAATAAGCGTTCATAATCAATTTTTCCCCCTTTCCCTTCAAAATATTCAATTCAACTTTTTCATTATTCGCCAACAATATTTTTAACAGAGTCACTTACTTAGGGAAGTTCTCAAACTTTCACAGTAACACCGTCTATTTTAAAAGTAAACTGAAATAAACCCTCGTGAAAAACTTTTAAATTTTTCTCCTGAGACAAAAGGTTATTCGATAATTGCATAAAAAAATTATTATATTTCACATCACAATAGCAATTTTCTCCCAAAAATATCGACTCCCACACAAATAATTACAAAGACAAGCCTTATGTTAAATTAAACAACAATCAAGTAAATATAAATTTATCTATTGCTTAGAAATAGAAATGTCTATAAATATATGATGTCAATTAATATATATATATATATATATATATATATATATATATATATATATATATATATATATATATATATATATATATATATATATATATATATATATATATATATATATATATATATAATATATATATATATATATATATATATATATATATATATATATATATATAGTTGTAGTCCACCGACTGTACAAGTCATATTCTGCTCGATAAAACTTTAACTGAAGTCATTAAAACTTAAATATATGTATTAAATATTTTAAAGTTATTTAATTTATATTATTCAAAATTTACCCATTTCTATATTTTAAATATTATTCAAATTTGTAATGACAATATAGCAATAAGTAATATTTTTAATGTAAATGCTTATTTTATATTATGATACATTGAATTCATTTTAATAAAGCTGATACTTTGTTTATATTTAAATGTAATTTTACTATTAATTTGAATTCAAATTTTAGAAAGTATTATCATCTATATAGATATTAAATATATATTTAATCGATGTGTTTTAAATATTATTTTTTTCTCTTTGTGAGGGAAGGTTTGCCCAAATACAGGCGCAAATCATGGTTAGGTTTAAATAATTATTTAAAGACAGTTAACATGAAGATTTAGGTAAATTCAGTATTGATGGAGAAATAGTCGAAGGATCAAATATTATAGATCTGATAGTAGACCTTTCCCGTGATTTGAAAAACCTTGTAAAAGGTTATTAATTTTCCTAGGACTTTAATACAGAATAAGAAAAGATTAGCTGAGTTGGACAATATACCTATATCTCCTAGACCAAATACGAGTCCAACAGTTGCTTCTTTTGCTTCAGATAAATAAGAGCATAAACAGAGGACGATTAAGAAAAAACTGTAAAACAGACCTACTGTATAAGTGGATTGTCTCCTGAATATTTATTTTAGGTTTATATGTACATATTGCTATTTCATTTATTTATGTATTCTGACTGTAACTAAAATAATTATTTCATTTAAACTACAGTGCTTTATAAACACCTGCCGGTATATATATATATATACTATATATATATATAGATTATATATATATATACTATATATATATATATATATATATATATATATATTATATATATATCATTAAATATAATATATAATATATTATATATATATATTTGTAATAAACTATATATATACAAGATTATATATTATATTATATATATATATATATATATATATATATATAATATATATATATATATATATATATATATATATATATATATATATATATATATATATACCATATATACTATAGATATTATATATATATATATATATATATATATATATTATATATAATAATATA
>JABUQX010032303.1:32500-57872 GCA_015478945.1 Trachelipus rathkii
TAGTCTTTATACCTCATCGAGATACAAATTGTTTTATTTAGATAAATATTTTGTATGGTAAAACGGTTTTGCGCTGGTTCACGGGAAAACCTTTTAAAATCTTGAAGTTTTCCCATGAAGCGCGGCAAAAACCGATTATGAACATAAAATAAAATTTTCTTTTACAAATATGTCTATCTTCCAAAATTATACATGCTCTGAAAATTTCGTTATAATCGAAACGTAATAAAAAAAGTTTTCGCGATTTTTATTTTTGAAGATTGCCAAAAAATAAATTAAAAAAGTAAATTTCAACTAATTGAGTGGGTACATAACATTTTTATATTCAAACGATTAAAATGAAAATTTTCAGAGTTATAAGCATTCTAGTAAGGTAAATATTTTTTATTTATAGAAATTTATTCGTAATCACAAATGATGTTTGCAGTTGCTTGCGAGTTTAACTTCTTGCTTTATCAACTCAAATATTTTTTTCTACATCCAGATGATATTTTTTGCGGAGTTATAGCAAAAATCCGCAGACACATTGTATAGTTATTCTCGCTATTGTTTCGCATTTTATATACGTTTAGCTATATTTTGGTGTATGATACGTTCAAATAAAATAAATTTAGATAAGTTTTTTATAACTTTATAGTTTTAGGAAAAAAGAAAATAGGCCATATTTTTCAAAAAAACAAAAAGACAAAAACAACTATTGATATAACTCTACTATGTTTTACATATTTTATAAAACATCTGTGTATTGCGAATATTTCAGTGAAGTTCGTGTTTAATTTTTTTTTTAAGTTCTGTAGGAATTCACTTTCAAAAATTGCTGAGTATAATTTTTTTTTTAAGTTCTGTAGGAATTCACTTTCAAAAATTGCTGAGTAAAATGCTGATTCTTGACATTTGGGATGAAATTACTCAAAATCTACCAGACATTTTGCAAATGTCATTGAAATAAAAAGTGTAGAGCTTTCTTTTCTCTTTCGAATGGTGTTCATTTATCCCAAAATAATTAAAAAATACATTTTTCCCATTCGTCCCCTTAAGCAAAGTTGAAAGTTTTTCTTATGTAATGTTAAAAGACTTTCAAGATATATATAAAAGTTTAAGATTTTATATAAGTGATGTAATAAGTTACATTTATACATTCATTGCCTTGCTCTCACAGCGTAAAGATAGTATAAGATAGAATCTCCGTTAGTAATGGATGGTAAAAGAGTTTTCAGGAGTTCAAATTTACAAAGGGGGTATGGACTGGTTGGATTTTTTGCTAAATTAATGAGAACCGCTATGCCTCTGTTTAGAAATTGTGGAAAACATATTGTTAAAAAGCTGCTAGAATGGGGTTGAATACTAAACATGATATTGTATCAAGAGCAAATCCACATGACTCTTTTAAAAAGACGTATAGCTGATGCCTCTGATGAAATTTTGGACGATGTTAAACGGAAAATAAAGCGTCGAATGACGGGTCAAGGTAAAGGTCGTAAGAAAGTGGGTGTGAAGAAAGAGCTAAATGTAAAAAGACTTCTAAATAAGAAAATTATTGATGTCTTTGCTATTTAATTACTAACTGGCATCTTTTACATTATTAGTAACAACAGTCGTCTGTAAGGTATATAAGAAACTGATAGTCAAGCTCTACTCATTATACTTTCAGTAATCGTATCTGCAATATGCATGTCCTTCATCCTTCTAGTCCAGACTGTTGTAAGAGTGAATTAAACCTCTTTTTTATGAATCCTACATAGATTAGTGCAAGTGAGACCAATAGCATTAGTATTAACTCTATTCATTCAATTACCAACACCGATGTACCTTTTTAGAAATCAATATATCAGGACGTCGGATCAGTACCTTCATCCATTCAATGTGTCCTTATATTTAAAAACCAAATTAATGAAAGCTGATGTTTCAAACCTTCCTTCTTTCGATGATCACATAGTGTACACGGAACTCAATTTTCTGCATACATGTTTTAACCAGCTTGAAGTGTATCTCAATGCAACATCGCTAGGAGCGTCAGCTGCAAATTATCCTTATAGAAGTTATATAGAACATTTGTTAAATTATTCAAATGATTCTAAGCAGTCTCATCCCCAATCATGTGGATTTTATGTGGATAAAGCTGTTAAATCCACAAGTGACACATGAACTTTAGGAACGTATAAATGGAGATATCTTCTCCCAAGAAATACTTATTTTTTCCTTCAGTAGATACTAGAATTCGATTAACTTGATCCATTACTCATTTTGCTTTTTAAAATAAAAAGCAAATCCGCAGCTATCACGCCTTGTCCTGAACCTGTTTTAAAGTTGTAGAAGCTTATATTTATATTAGAAAAGTGAAATTATTACCTCAGACATTTGGAAATTGAAAAATCTCTATTGAGCAAAGTATCCTATCAAAAGAATTTAAACCAAGTTATTTAATTTCACAAAGGGATTATCGAGTATCAACATCCTTAACATTGTGAACTGCAATTTACAAGAGAAAGTAATAATAGGAATTGTTGAACATCCAGCGTACTCTGGAAATTATAAAAAATTCTTTAAATTCTCACCTTTCTGACTCAGAGGTATCAGCCTACATGTTTACGGACAACCATATGGTCGTGACTATGAAATGAGAAACAATGGATCACAATCTCTATGCTCAAGACCTTTTTACGATTTAATAGCCAATACTTTTTCATGCAACGATTGTGGCACAGGTATCGATCTGAAAGCATGCGCTGAGAATAGTAATTTATATGCATACGATCTCACTGCAGTTCTTTCAGCTTTTAATGCAAATCATTTAAACATTTTAAGAAAAGAGACATTAGGGTTAAGTCTCACCTTTGGCGAAAGTTTGCAATCCTCAATCACAGTATTGGTATAGTTTGAGCATCCTCAGCACATCGAGATTGACAGAGCTCCAAGGACTCTTTGAATTTATTAAAGATGAATGAAAAGAAATAAACAAGGTTAAAACACCGCGATGTATAGAATCTCGGCCATTATGATTTGGTGTCGTGAAATTGGGCAAGGGAAACAGGATTCATTATCAATACATACATAGGCAATACAAATGGGGGAACCACTGGGATTAGCCTACGGAGAAAAAGGAACTGTCTACCTAAATTCTTTAGATTTCAAATTTTATATTGAGTATCATTATATACGCATTTTTAAAATATATAATTAGAATTATATAAAAAAAATGTCGCAACCCTGTCCAACACTCCCTACCAATTTATGCGGTTTATTATTATTATTAAAGTTTTTAAGGGGCAGTCGTAGATTTTAATGATCTTAAAATAAATTGTTTAAAAATTTTATGTCAATATAGTAAAGAAAAGATAGATTAATAATTTCCTTCAAGAAAACTTGTTTTTATTACCAGCTCCAAAAACTTATTTCCATATATATAGTATAGTATATACTATATATAATATAATAATATAATATAATATATAATAATATATATAATATATATATATAATATAATAATATAAATATTTATTATAGATATATATATATACAATATTGTTGAATGGTCGACAATGTTGTGTTGTGTCTGTGGAGTAATGTCTATGTTCTAGGTTATATTAATTCATATAAGATACTATAGTAATATATATATAATTATATATATAGATATATCAAAAAATAATTATAATTAAATAATAATATATTATTATATAATTATATATTAATCTATAATAATATTTATATAATATAATATAATATATAAAATATATATATATATCATATATAATATAATTATATTATATATATATATTATATATAATTAAATAAATTCTAAGTTAAAATTTACATTTATTATATATATATAATCATTATATATATATAATATATTATATATATATATATAATATATAATATCATATAAATATAAATAATATAATTATTATATATATAATAAATAAATATATACTTAATTATATATATATTAATATTTATAATATATTAAATATTACATATATATATAGTATATAATATAATATAAAATTATAATATAATATAAATAATATATATATATATAGTATAATAATATATATAATTTATATATATAAATAATATATTATTATATAATATATATATTTATAATAATATTATTAAATTATATATATATATTATATATATTATATATAATCTATATATATATAAATAATATATATATTATAATATAAAATATATACTTAATAATACAACTTTCAACTAATCACTATAGATTAATAGCGAAAAGCCGCATGCGTCTGGATTGAATATAAGTATAAAGTCCGCTCCGTTTTTCTCATATAATATTTTATAATATAATAATATATATATATAATATTATATATAATAATTATATATAATATATATATAATATTATATAATACTTATAATATATAAGTTTTTTTTTTTGCGTTGTTGTGTTGTTGTGTTGTGTTGTGGTTGTTGTTGTTGTGTAGTAGTAGTAGTATTGGTAGGGTAATATATATATTATATATAATATATAAAATATAAATAGATATTATATATATAATATATATATATATAGTTATATATATAATTCATATATATATAAAATATATATATAATAATATATTTATATATATAATATAATATATATATGATATATATTATACTATAATATATATATATATATATTCTAAAATATATTATTATCATTATTATCATATTATATTAAATTATATTATTATATTATATTATAATTATTATTATAATTATTAGTCTATATTATTATTTAATTATTATTATACGCGACAGCCTTCCCAAAAGAAAATAACTATTAGACCTATCGATTCATTGCCTCGCTGACACAGTCGAATAAATGAAAGGTCTGCACTAAGTGTACTATCGAATATCAGTGCTGTCGCACCGTTTCGTGAGCAGTTCGTTAAATTTAAAATGGACTATACAGGTGTGTTGTGACGTTCGCACGCACATGGAAGTATTTGAGCAGCTGGGCTCGCGGCCGCCGCGCGGTGGCGGTTATGCAAACGCAGGATAACGCGGGGTCGGGCGCAAGGTCCCTCGCGCGGAGGGCCCACCCCGAAATATTAATAACGTGTACTTAATACACTTCCAGGTGTACTTAAGTGTACTTAAGTACACTTTCCAAGTGTACTTAACGCAACAAGGGGGTAGGAAAATAACGTCATGTAAGAAACCAAGTTTGCGGCTACGCGCACACATGGGTTCGTACTACGCTAACTCACAGGAAAGTAGTCTCAGGCTTACTCGTGAAAGCACTCATGTTAATAAGTTAAACCATGTTGCGCTTCGCTCCACACATCTGTAGTAGGTGCGTTCGGGTGAACAAAGGGGAAGGGAAAAAACAGACATGGATTACTCCAAATGCCACGACACATGCTGCACGCACATAAACAGGAAAGATCAATAAAATATAAGGTTCGGGGACGCAACCCCCAGGGATACCATACTGAAATTAACAAAGATAGTCCGCCCGCGGGGTCCAAATACACTCACCGTCTTCCTAGTACAGGACGTGGCCCCTCCTCATTCATTGGGATTCTTCATTAACTTGCTTATATATCTATATATATATTATATATTTTTTAAATAGTATATATTAAATATAAAAAAATAACATGTAATATTTAATATAAAAAAAAATATTATAAAAATATAATAAATATATATACTTATATACGCATAAATATAGCTCGAGCTCCCAAAAAAAATAGGCAAATTCTTTTATTTTAATATTTCTTTTTTTTACATTTATTCCTCTCATCTAAACTTTTCATGAATTCCAACCATGTAATCCTTTTCTGTCCATATAGAATTTTAGAATTTTTTTTCTTTTTTTTTTTTTTACCATTTCCTAACAAAATGTTACCAGATTCCAACAGTATTCCTTTCCTGTAGAATATGTTTCTTTTAACCTTTCTACTGTCATGATATATATATATACTATAATATAATAATATACTATAATATATATATAAATATATATATATATATAATATATATTATAAAATATAATTATATATCTTTAATATATATATATTAATATATATAATATTATTATATATATAATAAATATATGAAATATTATATATAGTATATATATAAAATACTATATATATATACTATATAAATAATATATATATATATATATAAATATATATATAAATTATATGTAATATTATAATATATATATTAAGTATATATATAATTATATAATATATATAATAAATAAAATAATATAATATATAATATATATATATATTATTATATTATTATTATATAATATATTATATATATATATATATATAAAATATATATATATTATTATATAATATATATAGGTATATATATATAATATATTATAAGTATATATAATATATATATATAATATATATAAATATTATATTATGATTTATTAAATTTTAATAATCTTTTTCTATATCGTCAATAGCATGTATGTAATTTTTTAGTGTAATAAGCATTGCACACCGGACATTCTCTTTCAATACGTCATTTCAAATAGTTTCATATAAGTTAAGATAATCAGCGAAAATCGGCTGTGTCGCATAAGATAATTACTCCAATAACAAATGTTAAAAATACAAAATTGCCCGTTATTTTTTCATATTTACATTTATTTTTAAAATCATCGTTTACCCACAAATTAAAATACAAAATTTCATAACAAAAATTTTTTTAATCGAAATAAAATAACCTCATTCTATAATATATAGCCTATATTATATATATTATAATAATATATAATAATATATATATTAATTATATATAATTATTAATATATATATATTATATTTATTATATATATATAATATATAATAATATAAATATTATATATATATATATTAATATATATATATAATAATATTATAATAAATATGATATATATATATATTATATATATATATAGTAATATATATAAATATAATATATATATATATAATAACAGTATATGAGTATATATATTATATATATATATATATATATTAAACGGTTAATTAACTCGTTTAATTTTTCGCTAACTTAAGCTTTCGTAATTCGAAAAGAATAACGAGTAAACATTACATTTGTAATTAACGTTAACGAGTAAAATTTTCCCCTAACATCCTTAACTCCGTTACATTAATTTTACGATTTAATAAAAATTTCTGGATAATTTTTATTTTAATGTATATGTTCGATGTCGATAACAGATAAACTTTTTTTCCAAAATTCCTAACGCTCCTCAATGCTACAAATGTTGTTATATAATAAATATATAATATATATATATAATAAATAATATAATATATATATATATATTATATATATATTATATATATATATACGATATATATATATATATATATATTAAATATTAATGATATATAATATAATATATATATATAATATATATATATATAAATAATATTATATATATATATATAATGGAAGGGAAGGGTGGTGCAGTGGATATATAGACTGTTCAACGATTTGGAGCGAGGAATAGGGTACCTAAGGAATGGGGGAAGCAATAATATGCCAATATTAAGAAGGGAAACACAGGTGAGTGTTTCACTCTAGGGATATCTCTCTGCCCAATGCCTAGCAGATATATGAAAGTGATTTGGAGAGGAGACTAGAATGAGTGGAGAATAAATTGAATGAGGCCATATGGTTCTTTAGACCGAAGAGACCCACGATTGAAATTTAGCTTGAACAGATAGAATTTGAAAGAGTGGGATGGATAGAGACATCTATGCGGCTTTATACCTAGAGAAGCCTTTATAGTGTCGCGGGAGAAGAGTGAAACGGCTGAAATCGTATTATGAGTTGCACCAATAACAAGAATGAAACGTAGTCCTATTACTAGTAGAGCAGTCAAATAGTGTTTGGGTTTAGTAAATTGTATGCTAGGGCGATATAGAACAGCGCGGATGTTGTCTTCCCGCTGTTGTATTCCGCTTTTGATGCGCTGCCAGTGATGTGTTTTCCCATGCCATGCTCCCCGAATGTATAACGCAATGAAGAGGAGTGGTGAAAGTGACAGAACAACTCTGCAGAGAGCAGATAGGTGGCGAGACATATTGCACCAGAGAAGGATAAAAATAATAAGCTAAAGAACGGAGTATGAAAGATCTCTAGAGAAAGAGAGTTCCTTGACATCGCGATAGGGGGAAAGGTTGAAGGAAATGGAAAAATTTAAGTACTGGGTGTTACTGTAAACGTGATGAGAATGCCAAGATATATTTGAGAGAGAATAAACAGTTTTCGAGGGGTGTATGACAGCTGTAATGGAGCCGAGAAAACGGCCATTAACCCGAGAATTTAAGTTTGATCATCACATACAAGCATACTATCGTATATGGTGGATACTTGATCCTTAACACCAAACAACAAGCAAGATGTTCAGCAGATAGATCTGAACTGATACGGGAGTGACTAAGAAGGAGGGAAAGAAGAATCGGGGAAATAAGCGGAAGCTTGGAATAGAGCCATTGATTGTTGATAGAGAGACAACATCTGAGTGATGGCCTAATGCCCGAAGAATGAATAGGAAGAACCTGGAGATTCCTATGACCTGCAGCCGGGAAGGAAGAAAGACTGTTGGAGACCAAGAAGAAATGGAGGGTGGGCAGGCGTCGATAGCGAAAGAGGAAATCTATGCCGAGGTGTGCAAGAAGAAGATTCTATCGAAACAGTCCGCAGGGCTTGCAGAGGACATGGCTGGTCCAATATCAGCGTTGGAGAAATATAATAAAAAAATTTAAATATATATATAATAATATTAATAATATATATATATTATATTAATATATATATATTATTAATATATAAATAATAATTTATCTAAAGGTCTTTAAATGATACCAATCATTAAAAAAGAAAATTAACAATATTATTACTATTCCTACATATTTTGAGACGGTTAACGTTAAGATAAGTTCAACCGTACATTCTTACCGATAAACTAAGATTAACGCCGTTAAATTTTTTTTATAACGATAAGATAACAGCGGTAACTTTCTCAATAACTGGCCCACCTATATATAATCAGATATATATAATATATATATATATCATATATATTAATATATAATATATATTATTAAAATATATTATAAACTATATATATCATATATATACTATAGTATATAATATATATAAAATTATATACAATACGAAAGAGCGGTTCCAAAATCTCCTCGTGAGCATTGGCGTTTTATCTACCTGGTCAAGATTAAAACTCGACTGCGAACACGTTGGTGGCGCTGGTTCGGGGTAGCCGGCCTAAAAATTCCGATTCCTGGGCTCCCACGTGTACCCCCATAGGGGATAACACGGTTAAAAGTAGTTTAAAGGTATATATTATTAATAGTATAATATAATAAAATAATATATATATATATATATATATATATATATCAATAATATAAACTATAATATATTAATATATATATAATATATATAGCATATACTCTACTGGTTCCCAGATAAAAACACGCCACTTCATGTACTTGGTACTTGATGGAAAATAAATAATAATCTAACATGCATGCTCGTGTTCACGCTTCGTTACGGAGTTTTAGCGATGGAGTCACCTAGAGGGGAATAAGGTATGCGAACACAGGGCAACGTGCCCATTATACAAACCTACTGAAATATGTGATTCAGGACAAATAAATACACAAATAGAACAAGTACAATGTAGTTTGTTCATAGGCACCCCCAGCCTGGCAGTACGGCACTCTAAAACGGACATGTTGGGAATCGCCATCACTGCTTTGTCTGCACAACCTCCTGCTTCTTTCCTGCAGTTCCCGAACGTCATTGACTGGAGTGGCGTACGACACCTTTGATTGCGCCCAGGCAAAGAAGTCCAACGGTGTGATGCGACCAACCTAACTAACCACCTAACTAACCAAACCTAACCTAACTAAACAAAGAAGAACGTGTAAGTTCTGCGAACATAACAACTATACCTAACCAAACTAACTAACCTAAGTATAATTACGCTCGATATTGAGAGGTACATTCGTTGATGTCGTTTACCCACAGCACACTACCTCATATCTTTGCGCTCGACTTTAGTGCCATGGTGATATTAAATTTATACAGTTTGACTGCGTACAGCGTTCTCGGAAACAAAACGTTAACGGACAATATTGCATCCTAAGATATGCTCTATTCTTCCATCAGTACTGCAATATAACAGCTGTTCATCTGTCACCCTGTATATAATATAATATCATTATTTATATATATAAATAAATATATATACATATATATAATATATATCGTTTTAATATATATATATATATATTATTAATATATATTATTATACGCGTTCTTCCGCTTTCGAAATTGTCCTATCCTACAAACTTCAGACAGACTGTATCTCAAAAGGGATACATCCCCCACGTCCCTGCGAAGATCGTCCTCTGGATTGTTACCTCAGCATATCGGGCCCAAGCCTCGTTTACTATTCTCCACCTTTTTGAACTTCAGGTGCGCCCCCAACTACTTTTTTGCAGTGATATAAAATCAAATCCCGGGTCCCAGGAATAGAACGCAAACGTAATAGACAATGTGGTCGAGGGCAAATCTCAGTATTAGTCAACCTATTAACTCGGTTCATTAAAATTACAACCTCAGACTCATGATTATTCATCCAACATGTCCTGCACTTATGCCGACAACTACTCAAGAAATTCCACATTCCACTCCCACAACTTACCAACATTCTCAATTCAATGTAAAAAACTACACCAAATCCTAATAAAACATTACACATACACTTATAAACGAACCAATCCATTCAAAATTTACTCCGATCCCATCTACAAAAACTAAGACAAGACAAGAATCCACCCAAACATTATCCTCAACTCACAAAAAAAAAATCCAATTTTGAAACACCTGGGGGCAATTACACAGGCAGCTCCCAAAACATCCACAGAATTCACTCTCCAAGACAACAGAAGATATAGTCAATTATAACAACCATACAACAATTGATTTTTATCCTTCATCTACATACAATCTCAACACTGGCCACGGAATTATCTCCAACCTATCCCCCTTAATCACATAAAACTTAAAATTGGCGGAGACCTCAACGCAATCCCCCTGCAATCGCTTAACAACTAATAACACAACAAAGTGAACCAGAGTTATAGACAACTATACATTCCATCATACCTCACGAAAAACGGCTGCCACCGATGACTCCCTTAAAAGACCAGAGCTCCACATCCCTCGATATACCCTTCCTCCCCCAATTTCAGTCACCACCAACACTTCAACCTCAGTCTCTCCTCTTATCAATAATTTCAACATAAACAACCCTAGCACACACAACAATTGTAAAGAAACATAATATACCTATAATAGAAAGAAAACTGGTATTTAACCTACTACTGTCTTCGGGATAGATCACAAGTCTTCGAAAACAAGGAATCTCTCTCAAATAAAGCAACCAACACTTAATAGAAATAACTCAAAAATCATCAAAAAACACAATCTCCAGACTACTACAAAAATTAATAACTCCCAATATCATTAGAATAGACACCATAATATAACAAATAAGTCCTCAACAAACAATTAAGACAATAATAAATAAACCAAACTATGAACATAAATAGTTTCTAATCCACTCAATCTAAAAGAATATTTAGCTATAATAGAGAAAAGGAATGAACAATCAGAGCATAGCAAAAATTTGAATGGTAGGAGTGGCTGAGCAATAAATCCTTCTCGAATGCAAAAAGGGACTAAGCTTGAGTGCGCTAAGGTTCTGATGAGACATGTTATTCTGTCCGGGTTTTAGAATAGTATGAAACATGCCATGGAATAAAGTAAGACTTTTAGGATGCAATTTCAGCATTCAGATGATAAACTTCAGAAGTGTTAGTGTGCAAAAATTGTTAACTGAAGGAATGAACTGTTTGGAATTGAGTGTAAAAAATGCTGAATAAGAAAAATAGTGATTAAATGGTTTAACCATATGGAAAGAATAGATATGTCCGTGTTAACTAGAATACGAGTGTAAAGTGGCAGAACAAGTGACTGGGAGACGGAAAAATAAATTGTGGGTCCTGTGAATGAGTGAAAAAAAGAAAGGGGATTTGTAAACGAGAGAAGTTCAAATTAGATGAATCTGGTTTATGAGGGACCCCATGTTCCGCTTATCCAGTGATAACCTAAATTGAGTCGCAAGATACCACATTGGGTTCGTCAACAGTGTGTGAACCCTAGTTTGGTTAGCGCTGCGATGGGCTACACTAGGATGAAAGAAGTATGGGATGCTTCAATTTCGCCCTACGCCATAGTCTTTCTATTAATAATTTTGTTTCTGGGTTGTATTTGCTGACATCAACATCGGGATCAAAAAAGGATCTCTTAATATATATACTATATCTATATATATAAATTAAATATAATATTATACTATAATAATAAAATATATATATAAAATAATATAAATATAATAATAAATACTATATTATATATATAATATATCTATATATTAATATATAATATATTATAAATAAATTATAATAATATATATTAAAATATAATAATATATATATAGATATATATATATTAAATAATATATAATATATACATATATAATAAACTTATAATATAGTAATATATATATATATCTATATAAATTATAAAAAATAATTATATATAATATAATAAAATATAATATAAATATAATATAATATATATATATAATATATATATAATAATAGTATGAAGGAGTAACGTAATGGCTTGAGAACTACTTCAATAGAGGATGTGGATGTTGAGAGTTGGAAAGCGTTGGTCACTGTATAAAGTGCGTTTCTTCCAAGAGGACCGCTTAGGAGTCATCATGGGCTTAGCACCTCCCCAGACCACAGAACCCCAGCATTGTACAACGCCGCGACACACTCCGCTCTCCGTACTGCATTAAGGAACGTCTGCGTTAGGTAGGCGAGTAGCGTCAGTAGAGCCAGGTGACAACATTAAGGTCCTGAGAATGCTTCGACCACTCGGTAACTCTTACGTGCAGTGTCAGCACCTCATGAAAGCACGGTAATCGCACAGATTCGAACAAAGAGCAAACCCAGTAAAGAAACTAGATTGAGTACGTTGCTGATTCATGGCCACCCTTGGCACACTTCATCTGCAGGTCAACCATCGAAGGGAGGGTAAGAGTGTCTTGAGAACCACTTGCAATAGCGGGATGTTTGGATGTTGAAGAGTTGAAGCGTGTCATAAAAATTGCGTTCTTCCTGAGGACTGCTAGGACCACTCAGCCGGGCGATTAGAGTCATAGTGGCTAGCATCCTCCGCCCCAGATCGCACAAGTATATATATATATAAATAATAAAATATATATAAATATTAATTTATATATATATTTAATATCAAATATAAATTATATAATAAATATCTATATATATATATATAAATATACTATATATATATTATCATATATATAATAATTATATATATTATAATTAATATATTTATATATAATAAATAATATAATTATAATAATAATATATATATATATATAATTATAATTATATATATATGATAATAATATAAAATATATAATAATAAGGCTAGCACTCCGAAGTTCAGCAATCACTAATAAACATAACATCTACAGAAAAATAAATAAATTTTTGGATTTTTCTAAGTAAATTCATCGAAGAAACTTAAAAAATTATTATTCTAATATTTAAATATTACATTAAATATTAGTAAAATCTTAGACCTGAATAGTCACGCTCTATTACCTCTTGAAAATGCATAGTCCCGAGACAAAAGTTTGCAAAACACTTTTTTTACGCTTTGGTAAAATATTATTTATTCTTTATATCCTTTTTAGGGGGGGGGTACGAGCGAGAGGACAGAGGGGACGAGTCCCCTGCGTCCCCGGTAGCGAGAAACCCGACTCTACGCATCGTTTCGTGGGGTTACCGTTCCCTCTAGTTTCTAAAAAAAAAGTTCAGACATTTGACCTTGCGTGCTCATTCGGAAAAGGAACATTTTCAAATCTCCAAAAACACTGTAATTTTTTCAAACATTTAACATATTTATTTTTAAAACAAGAACGTTATTTTTTTTTTATATCGGCGGTAAAAATGTCTCCTGATTTAAATGATATTTATTTTTCGTGTAGCTGTTATACGTTCTAGTTACATGCCTAACTTTTCGGATGCGGGACCATATAATATATATATAATATAATATTATATAATTAATATTATTATATTATAAATAAAATAATAATATATTATACATAATATATATATATAAATATATATATAATATATACTTATCTTATTGAACGTAAGTGGTGCAACAAATCAATCAAACAATATTTGCAACCGCCCAACGCTTACAGTTCAGAACAAGCACATTTTTCTGAACATTCTCACGCTATAACATGAACTGCCCTAAATTACAACTAAATTTTTACAAACAAAGCGTGCTGCCAACATATAAAGAACTCAGATCTCTCCTCACATACTTTTCCAACTCAAGTTCCTAACCTACATCTCACAAGTTCCAACTCGGTTGCAATTCTCCTATGAATCGTTTGGACTCTCAGCATTCTCTGATTCTTAATGAAAAAAGCTAGCAAAGCTTCGTTCCTCACAACAATTCCAATCCGTTCAATTCGACCTCTGGGCCCGTAAAACATGAATTGATTTTGAAAGTCTGGAAGAAGAGTGAAAAGGGGAGGGGGGCGTGAAATTGTTCCAGCAAGAATATATCTCCCATTATTAATATTTCAGCCTATAATGCATTAACAATAACTAGTATTACATAGATTATATATAAGTATTACTATATATAATATATTATAAATATATATATATATAAATATATATATAAATATATATATATAAGTTTCGTATAATATATCCCTTTATTCTACAATTTTAGAGGTATGTTGTGACAATATTTCTCTTTTAAAAAAGTAAAAACATTAAAGATACTAAGTATTCAGGTGTCATTTTCAAAAAATCCTCACTAGCAAGAAGTGGAGGTAAATATTTGCTTATACTGTATTTCAGCGGGTCATATCGTTCGATAATTAATGTCGTTAAAACCATTTATCATGAAAATTAATATCGAAATTCCATGTTGT
The DNA here is from genome assembly GCA_015478945.1 of Trachelipus rathkii. Classification (NCBI taxonomy): domain Eukaryota; kingdom Metazoa; phylum Arthropoda; class Malacostraca; order Isopoda; family Trachelipodidae; genus Trachelipus; species Trachelipus rathkii. The sequence continues at coordinate 47,661 of JABUQX010032303.1, forward strand.
GTCATGACTTATACTAATATAAAATATTTTCAGCAGTTAGATTATGAGTTTCTCGTTAGTACCATTTATGCATAAGAAGTTACTTTATTAAAAATTTCCACTGTATGTTCATGAATTATAATTAACAAAATTGACTTTTATGAAATATATTAGAACTATTTTGTAATGAATATATTAAATATTATCCTATGCCCATGGTAATTATAAAATATCAATTCATATATCTGATATTTAACTATAAATTTGGATCATATATCCAATAATTAATTGATTCTACATTTGTACAGTTTTATGACGAGTTGTGTATAGTCATTACGGCTTTTTTTTTTGTGGGTGCAACACACACATGGAATAAAAGTCGGAACAACATGTTTTAATCATAAAATCCACTCCGTTTTCGGGATGCCAAGAGCACAACACATTACTTCTGCTGATCCTACCATGTATAAATCGGAATCCGCGTGGAACTCAAAGTCAATGCAAGCAGCGGTAGCAAGCACCATTAAACAAAGCTCATAAAACTCCACTCCATCTGGATACCATGTCACAACAGATAGCCGAGCTAAAATAAGAAAATTAATTAAAAAACACAGGTTTTTAAATCTTACAAAGTTCCCCAGACAGCAGCACCGCAGCAAGATAACAAACAAGCTCTCACAACTGCTCAGCCACAGCCAAGAGGAAATCAGCTCTCACATGGCTCAGCCAACGCAAGAGACTAGCCTCTCACACGACTCAGCCACGGAAGAGAGGGAAAGCCCTCTCACAACCAATAGTCGGAGAAAAGTCTCACAATATCGGGGGAAGAAAATCCTTAACTCCCCTTTCCCCATGAAATTAGAAAACAATAAAGTCGCGCTCACAATTAAAAAAAATGAACATATTTATATCATTGGGGGAAATACATATAATAACATATTTCTTTTTGCTCTAGGTAAACAGGTATTCGAAAATATTAATCTAATATTAGTTTTCGGGGTGACATCACAATGGACTTTTATATAGTTGATAAGAATATTTATATTATGGGTTGTTTCTAAAAGGTGGTTACACTTTGAATGAATGAATAAAATATGTTGAAAATGTTAGCCTAATTGTAATTGAATAACAGTACGAGAAGTTTCATTTATCCAAGTAGAATAGAGTGCCGTTAATGATATTGAAGATACAATATGCCGGGAAAAACCTGTTAACCCTTTCTACCAACCTCTTCTTTAAAACATTTCCGTTAAGCTATCAAAACTAACATTCACTAAAATATTAATATAAATACGTAGATATACTAATTATAATATATATATATAATATAACAATATAATATACTATGATAATTATATAATATAATAATACTAATATATAAAGATATATATAAAATATATATACCCTAGGAGTTTATAAAGTGATTTGGCAATAGAAAGAGGAGAAGAAGTTGAGCCAGCACGAAATGGGGAGAGATGTCTATGCCAAAGCACAACACCTCACAAACACACCACTCGGCACACGTATACGCACACCGTTGAAGGTCAAGCGGTAGAGAAGGGAAAAAGATAGGGATGAAAGGAATAAACACAATATACAACTCGAAATTGCTCTCCCGGCTGATATATCATTATATTCTTGGCACTTAGAAATATCACGTTAAAGCGGTTTAAGAAAATAGGAAAAAAATATATAATATATTATATTTATTAATTAGTCATCATAGATATATATATATATATATATATATTCTATATCATATAGTAATATTATATATATATATAAATATATATATAAAATAATATTATATTATAATTAAGATATAATAAAATCTAATCTACCTCAACTTAAAATACTTATCCTAACCCAGACTAAAGGTTCTGGGTTTTTATATAATAAGAATCGTGTCTTTATAAAATTAAAAAAATTGCAAGGAATAAATGCTATGTTTTTTTGGATCGTAATAAAGTAGTTGTACTAATTTTAAGAGAGATAATATAAAATTAAAACAGTGGTTTGTGTCGTTTAACGGTTAATACTTCATTAGCCGATAGTTGTCTGTTCTCGAAAGAATTTGTTTGTCTTTGAGAGAGGATGGGACGAACCGCTCAAGATAAAGATGTGATAAGGATAGAAAAGAATAAAGATTTCGAAAGGATAATGAAAGGTAAAGATCGGAGTGACCAGAAAGGATCGCAAGAATCGGTAGAGATACATAAGAAAATGGGCGGAAAGCAGAATACCCTCTGGAAGAACCGGGAGAAGAGAAATTCCAAGAACCCCCAAAGACTAAATCCGAATGACCACCACCTGACTAAACCTTCAACCACTTCTCTTAAAACTAATTCTAAGCAGAAAATGAGGGGTCAAAGACTCTCTCAAAGAAAGAAAAGACCAATAGGCAGGTAGTTTAGCGTTTGGGAATCCTCTCCAGCACGGGCGGAAAGGGAAGACGCCATAAAAGACCAATAGGGCATATCTAAAAGCGTTTGATGCTTCCCCCCGCGGAAAGAAAAACGCACAGTAAAAAACCATAGGGCAAGTAGTTAAAAAATGGAATATTCACGGGAACGGCGCATCATTTCCAAAGTTTAGAAAGGTACCACGCCATCACCACCACCGCGCCCACGCGATCTACGAACGGCCAGAGTCAGACTGTCGCGCAGCTAGCACCAAGGACTCCAGCAGCCGCCCCGCAAAACTGAGATACTAAGGATAAAGAGGATAAAACAAGCGATAAATACCTTCAACAGAAGGAAAGAAAAGCCGATTGTTCCAGAGAACGAAGGATTTTAAAGAAATACCGAGAAGATAGGGACAAGGTGTTGAATTGAATCGATTGGGCACTCGGCAAAGGCATGTAATTGAACTCCCATACTTGCCGGGGGATGTCGGCAGCCACAAAAAAAATAAACCGGCCGTGCCTGTAAAATGCGCCTTCAGGAACATTACTCGACGTAGACAAATGGTTAACCGTTCAAGAAGCCCTGAAGAGTGAAAGGTAAAGAAATTAAGAGGAGAATCAAAGGACTCTCCCAGAAGAAATAAAAACAGCGAGGGTCTAATGTAACCGAAAGGAGTAAATAGAGACATACCCCCGGCGAGGAAAAAGAAGAAGATAGACAGTATCTTCGAAAGGACAGTTTTTCGGGCAAGCTGGGACATCGATGAAAAATGGCAGGCAAATCGACTATTCAGAAAATAATCGAGGGAGTTCCCGCGGGGCGAAATACATTTCCGTCCGGAACTTGGTTATATAAGCACCGCGTTAAGAATTATAGTACAGAACCTAACACCTAGAAGCTGATAAAGCACAACGATATAAATAAAGTTTGTTTATTTGGTACCATCTAGTGGACCAGTTGTCCGCTAATATCTTTCCGTTATAAGGGAAAGGAAGATGACAGTTTAGAATGAGTTAGGCGACAGTGCCACGAGTAAGAAGCTCGGCCCAAAGCTATAGATAGTTTGGGAGTGGAAAGCACGAATTCGCAAGCCAGAACCATAAATATATAGATATAAAATAATAATATAATAATAAATTTAATATAATATATAAGTATAAATAATATATATATATATTATATCTATCTATATATTAATTAAATATATAATATAATATATATATAATATATATCAGATTCAAATCATGGGTTGTTAAATGTTTACTATCTCCTAAAGACTTGAAGAGTCACTCCCTGTCAGATATTAATTACCTACACTCAAAAGGTTATGTCTTTAAGGGAAGTTACTCATTGGGTGAAAATATTCCCCGTATTGCCCTTCGAGCCCGTACGAGTTGTCTAAGGATATTTAGGCGTAAGCGTAACGTTACCATGATTTACTATTAAAGAAGTTTTTTAAAACAAGTTTAAATAGCAGAAATGAAACCAACAGTTGAAGGTCCTCCACCCGAGAATAGAACCATCAGGTTTGAGATGCTGCCAGAGAAAACAAAAATATAAAAGATATTTTGTACATGGATTTACGTCAGAGGACTTTTTACCATTTTTATGGTTAAAAATGGTTTTTTTTTATTAACTAAGTAAAATTTTATTCGTACGTAGTACATCTTGTTTATTTTCCGATCACTGATCAAGTCGGCGAACACCCAAGAATAACAGTGAATTTCGGTCATATATGTAAAACCTTGGAAGTAAAGAAATAGACACACTAAGGGCGCAGAGAGATAGAAAAATGAGGGGAGAGAGAAATGAAAATTGCTTTCGGTTCACTGGTAAGAGATCGTTCCGTAAGTCTTTTTAATTTTGTAAATATTTCATTAATTTTAATTTTTTTATAATTTCAGTAGTTTTGATACTTAGTTTTATTTCTTGATAATTTAACAGGACAAGCTATAAATAAGCTACCTCCAATTATTTTTACAATTCAGTCAATTTTTAGAACTTAGAAAAAATAAGTTTATTGAATCTAAAGCACGAATAAAATCGCTAATTATCAACTTTTGTTTAACCGTTATGTTATCCTTGGTTTTTAATAATTTTAAAGCTTTATGTTTAAATCTTGGTGATCAATTTTGATCTGGCGGCCATTTATGGTCAAAGGAAAATAATCTTGCTCTATCGCACTCTTACGCAATATGCTGTAATATGACATACAGTGACATTACCACGAAGCGATTGGTAGCATCTATAACTAGACCGACACTAATTGCGAATGTCCCCAAGATACCGTTCCATTTGAGGAAAACAAATAAATTACACACTGCAGCCCTAACAACAAACACAAGTTTACCTGGTTTTTCCATCTTTTGTTCGCAGGAACTCACCACATCCCATTCATGGAGATGCGAGTACTACCATCTCAATGGATGCTAAGTATGCTGTTTTTGGACATACTGCACACAAGTTATTTGAAAACAAACTTGGACAAAGATTCTTCAGCGAGAGGGCGTTGGGGTACTATTGTTCAACAAACGAATCCACAATAATGTGCAAGACGCCCAAAACTACAGGCTAGAACAGACAATTTTCTAACATCTCACTCTATAAGCAGATCGCCCTAGAAACAACTACATTTTACAAACAATCGTGCATGGCAAATATTAAATGAAACCACGATCTCCTCAAAACTTCTATAAACCAGACTCAAAACTCTAACCACATCCAAACGTCAACTCGGGGTCTTGCATTCTCCTATGATCGTTTTGGACTTCTCAGCATCCGATCTTAGAAACTAAAACTAGCAAAGAACATCGTTCCCTCACAAAATCCAATCCCATCCTTCTGCCAGGCGTACAGAACAGTATAGTCGATTTTGAAATTGGCTGCGAAATAAAATAAAAAGGGGAGGGGGCCTGAATGTTCCAGCAGAGAATAATATCTGCCCCAGATTATATTCCAGCCCTTATATCATAAAATACCTAATGTATATACATATAATAATATATAATATTATAATATATATTATATATAATATATATATAATATATATATATATAAATAATTAATAATTATATATATAAATAATAATAAATATAAATATAATATACTATAGTTTATATATCTTTATTTACAATTTTAAGTATTGTTGTTACATTATTTTTCTTTTAATAATACAGGTAAAAAATAAAAGATACTAATGATCAGGTGTCATTTTTGTTCCAAGAAGTCTCAATAGCAGTATAATTTATTTAAAATGCTTAACCAAGTTATTGTTCCAATATTTTTTCAGACAATTGTTACCTATATTAATAATAAAAGATTTTAAAGAAAATATTATCTGAAAATCCCTGGTGTGTCATGATTATACTACATATAAATAATTATTTTCAGCATTAATTAATTAAGTTTCGTATATATTGATTTTATGCATGAGAAATATTTGGAAGCGTTCGGTTTCTAGAAAGCTTTAAAGTTAAATGACTTTTATTAATTATATTAGAAACTAATTTTTTGTAAGAATATATTATAAATTATTATCCTGAAGACAATGGTAATTTATGCTAATCAATCTTCATTAATTTTATGGATTATGTAACCATAAATTGGCATCATTAATTACCAATAGTAATTGATCACAAGGTGTGTGACTAGGGGTAGAAGAGTTGTGTATTACGTCAATACGGCTTCTTGTTATGTAGGTCTAAACACTCATTGAATAAAAGTGAGACCACCATTTTTTATCCTAATCCCAACCCGTTGTTCGTCGAGGTGGCGCCAAAAGCGACACCCCATATATATATATATATATATAATATATAATAAGGTAGCGATCCGTCTATATATATAATATTTCAATATTATACTATATATATAATCGGGTGATATATAATATATATATAATATAATATCACTATAGTCAACAAATATATAAGTAGGATAATATGCAAGCACAGATTACGATCAGGTGGTTGCTTGTGTACATAATTAGTAAAATATGATAAGTATTATTAATAATATATATGATATAACAGTAATACTATTTAGATACTATGCTGTATTGCTTTACGCGTATATAATATAATAACTTAAAAGGTATATATAAACTATAGATTAATTATTAATGATTAGTAATTTAGGTTAGGTGTATATCTATTAAAAAATTTAGTTTAAACAAAATAATGTGCGAGAGGTATGTGTAGGGGCGGGCGAAGAGGGTGGTTGCCCAGAGTATTGTATTTTAGGTGGTGGCGATGTCGTGTGCGTCTGCTGCTGCGGTCGGTGCCGTGTGCGCCGTGATGCTGGGTGTTGTTGTGTGTGTGGTCAACAAGCTTGAAAAGAATTATTACTGTTTAAACTGATAAAAGTCATATCACTATGAATAACCACATTTAATTTAAGGCTATGTTAACTACATGTGTGTTATGCATACTATATGGGGATTCAAGGACACTAAATAACTAAAAGATTTTTCTTGATAAAAGAAAACGCAGAATATGGGGGTTATACAATTTAACTTTTTCGACAAAGGAATTAACATGAGAGAGACATATCCAAGGTCTTTAGGGCTATATCGAGAGAGGGAGCTGATCCACTGGCTTTCTTATTTAAACTAGGGCCGATAGAAGTCCGAAAACTGCTTGATTGCCCATGAGACACGAAAGTGTTCACAGACTGTTAGACTTTATCGCAATCGCCTTTATGAACATCGAAGAACAAGAAAATGGTTGGTCTCTTTTATACATGATTGCTTGCTAATATAAACAATTCACAATGAAGTATAACACTTATCTTCTTCAATGCATAGTACTTGCTAACTTTTCTTTTAAATTTAATCGCTATCTCAAGGAGTTCACGTACGGTTGCTTCAACTTGCTTATTTATTGTTCCATCATCTTTGACAATACTTTTCTTTCCTGTGTTCTTTTAACCGAATTTTTTCACCGAAATTTAGGATTTCTTTTATTTGCGTATGATTTATAAATAAAATAAAATTATTTATATAATGAAAACAATACTTTATTATGTCTTGAGTCCTTTAACTTTAATTTATAAAAATTAATTTGCAACACTTAATATGTCCTGCTTATTTTTCTTTGAGCTAGTACTATAACTTCAGCACCACCATTACAACCAATTTAGCAATTTAATAAAAAGGAAACATCTTACCCCAAATATGGAAGAAACAAAATAACCTCTCAACTAAACCAAGAAAAATGAACATACCATCTCCACCGGCTATTCTTACCCCTTCCATACCTTAAAACTCCTAGAAAACTATTCAACACAAAAATATGCCCAACCTTATATATTCCTAACTTCAAAAAATCCTCACTCAACACACCGGACTAAACCACAATTAACCTCAAAAATATAAATAGCTCAGCAAACAACCCATTCACAAACCATAACCAATGGAAATAATTTAACAAAACTGCGGACACTTCAAAGACATATCTCATATAAAAGCTCCAACTCTTCATTCCATAATTACAAAAAAGAATTTCCAACTCTAATTAAGTCACCACCAACTATCCACGTTAGAAATATTTTCAATAACCGGTAATGTTAACGATTAATAAATCCCTAAAATCCAACATTACTGTTTCACAGCACTACAACCACAATCTCAGATACAAAAATAATAGTATAAATTCCAATGCATTACCACAATCACATATTATTTTCCTTCTCGCGCCAACAGGTACAGACAACAATTCAATAAAAACACTTGTCTGCAAAGATAATTATCAGCGAAATACAAAGAAAACCTTAATCACCACACCATCGCAAACATCATCCTCTCTCCATCCCATATAAAAATCTCAAGGTCATATCACTCAAAAACAAGTCAAAAATATCCTGTCATATATAACCCATTCACATTCTCAAAACACATCTTAAGATAAGCTAACATTACAACAAACCGGGAATTAATTATATCACTCACCATCCAAACGGAATCCAAACACAAAAAAAAAAAAAAAAAAAACACACACACACACACTTATTATTTACTTAGCAGACATACTTTTTGGTAAACCCATACTAAACAATAATCCCCAGAATGGGTATCCGACCACACCTGATCCAAACATGGTAAAATTGCTCAAGGAATCAGACCTGGCAACAAACATCCCAAGCAATATACGCTAGGAAACAGAAATGCTTCATACAGGACAACTGGATATTGACATATAATTTTCTCAAAACATAAACCCTCACACATCTCACAAAAGCCCTAAATCACCCCAAAACCATTTGAGGGTACCGTTCACATCATCACCTCTTTCCTCTCTACAAGAAATATTCACCATCAATTCCCTCCTCTCCAACAACCTGCCACAAACAAACACTCCACGAAACACCATCAAAAACTAGCTCGAATCGTAAACCAAACATCTCATCACTAAACCCGCAACTTTTACCGGTCACAAAACAATGCATCTTATACATACATTTAATATAAATACATTAATGTCGTAAAAAAATGCTCACTAAACATAAACAACAGAGGGTCCTCTTCAGGATTTTTCTCACCCCCATCGGACACACATTGACAGTGTTCGACAAACATTCATATTAAATGATAAGAAAACATAACAATTTTTTAAGCTCTTTTATTCGCCATATTCCCTCAATACTAATCTTCCATAGTGTTTTACACAAGCTTTGATTTTAAGACCTTCCTCTTTCGATATTTTCTTGGAGTGAATGTATCTTATAAACAACATACTATAGACAATCTTCCAAGAGCTTCCGAACTCTTACACACCAGGCCATTGGATCAGTAAAAAGAGTGCCGGTTATTGATGCTTTGGACAAACAAACGCAATATTCTTGGAGCTCAAGTTCCAGTCGAACATGTATTCCTGGAAAAATATTTAACTATCACTTCGTTCGGCTCAGCCCAAAGAACTGTTTTCCTCAGGATCAGACTATGGTCTTGGAATTTTTTTACACTCAGGTTGATCTTGTTCTCCTCGGGGATATTTACCAATATATATATATATATATATAATTAATCTATATATAATATATATAAATAAATATAAAAGGTATAATATAAAATATAATATATGTATATAAATATATATATATATATAATACGTAAATATATATATATATAATATATATATATATAATATAATATATAGTATTATATAATATATCATCTATATATATATATATAAATATATAAATATATAAAAATAATATAATATAATATAATATATATATATATATAATAATATAAATATATAATATATATTAAGAAGTAGGATATTCTTCAAAGATCTATATGTTCCCACCAAATTGGAAATTTTGAAAACATAGACGCTATGTTGGGGGAGCGCTAACAAAAGGAGGGATCGTAACCATATGAGAAAAACAGTTAAAGTAAGTAGTTCTTATAATATTTTATGGCTAGATAAGATACAGTAATATGGGCGGAAAAAACATAATGAATCGTAAGATAAATCGTAAAAAATCTTCGAACACAGATAAAGTAAAAAGAATTAATTAATGAATTAATTAAAAAGTGAAATTTTAATTTAATTTGTAACAATTTTCCACATTATCATTATTCATTTAATTATATATATACTTCATTAAATTTTTCCTATTCATTATTAATTTTCTTCACTACTGAATTCTTTCTTTTAACTTAATAATTTCAATTATTTTAACAAAGTTTTCTTCTCTAATTTTCTCCATATATTTACGATCCTCACTGACAAAGAAGTATTATTGAGCTATAGACCCAATACAACAGTATATTATGATTGTTGGCTAATTACAGCCTGAACATACCTTGTGACGGCGACTCAGA
>JABUQX010032304.1:0-20000 GCA_015478945.1 Trachelipus rathkii
TATATATATATATATTCTATATCTATATATTCTAATGATTATTATTAAATATGTTACACATTAGTTATACATAATCTCTATATCATATAATATATATATCATATATATATATATATTCATCTATATCTATATATCTATTTAATATTTACTCTAATATATTCTTAGGTTAAAAGGATACCATAAAGGAAGAAAATAAGATACAGATACTTTAAAGAAAAGTTTATTTAGAAGATAAAGTATTTACTTATATATATCTGTATGAACATGAAACGTCATAATGTGTTTTTAATTTTTTTTTTTTTTTTTTATTAAATATTTTATATAATTACAACTTCAAGCAGACGCATCATGCTTTGTCGTGTGTACATTTTAGAATCGTTCGAAACTAAGTTTTTTCTAATGGTTTACGAGTTTATATTTTATTTTTTATTTTTTTTTTAAGCTAATGTAATACCAATGGATATATATAACGCACAAGATGGCAGGAGTCGGTCTCTCGTGCCTTTCAGGGGTACGACAGGGGTTACGGACTAATTTATCATTATATATCTATCTTGTACTATTCAGGTTCCTACTCCCCCCTTCTCGCGGGTACTCGGTCTCAACCCGATATCTCATCATCCGCCTCTTTGGTATTTTATTTAAGGGGGTGTGTAGGTGCCGAAGCGGAGTGGCTACTTTGCGCAGAGCACCTAGCAGCATACACTATGTGTAATACAGGGTGAGATATGTAGGTAAAAAGTCCACATCATATCTAACTTCACTGTTCTCCCGTCGGCTCTCGATAGCCCCTATTGGCTACTGTGATATAAATAACTTGTAATAATGTAAAGTATTTTAACATCACGTGCACTAAGATAATAGAGGTGGGGCTCGAGCTCTGACGGGGATACTCATGAGAGGGGGATCGTTATCCATACTCACCGTAGGGTATGAAGGGTGTAAGGTATGAAATCCCCGCGGACACCCTCAAAATACCATATATGATGCGACGGGTGGTTCTGGAGAAGATCCACTCCTCCAGAAGTGGTATAATTATATATAATATAGGGTGTGAAAATGTCTCTACCAACTGCGTTCCCCGATAGCACAGTAAGTGAACTCACCTCCGACTCTGCCATCGGCTGCTATAGTAATATATCACTCATCCATTTGAGGTTTACCCATATTAGTTAATAAATAATATATAAAAAAATTTAAATATATAACATCTATAAAAACATTTATATAAAAATGTTGCAATACTAGTATCTAATATAGTACCACGAACTATAAGATGCTCTCTATGAGTAATTTAATATTTAAAATTAATTTTTTTTATTTTTTTATTTTTTTTTAATATAACCTGTCTTTTCCAATGTAAGTTATATCCATCGTAAAATAACTTTATTTCTTCTAAATAAACTTCCTTTACAATAAGTCTATTATGATATTTTTCTTTCACTTATTATGAGTTAAACTTTCAACTAATCTATAATTATTATATTATATTATATATATTTAATATAATTTAAATTAATATATAAATTATATTATAATTAATATAATAAATATTATAATTTATATATTATTAATATTATTATATAATATATATATGAATATATTTAATATATATATTATATATATATATATAATATATAATTATATAGTATATATTATATATATATTATAATTAATATTACATATATAATATATATATGGGAAAGTAAGAAATAGTTATTTAAATTTATTATTATAATTATTATTAATTATTATTTTATTATTATTATATTAATTATATATTAATTTATTTATATATTTACATATAATATTATTATCTTATTTATAATTTTTCATATTATTATTAAATTTAATGTTATTAATTATTATATTAATTATTTAATTATTATTTACTATTAATTGCTATAAAATCATAGTAATTTAATTAAATATTATTATTATTAATTAGTTACTTTATACTCAATTGAAGACATTATATATATTTATTTATTATTATTAAATCCGATAGCGATTTTCCATGCTGCACTCAACATACCGAAGTAAGGGTTCATGCTCGTGGAGTATAAATCTCTTACTCTGTCCCAAAAGTAATGTATTTCACGCATGTAATATTTGTCTCTAATGCTACCTGGATCATGAGTAATGTATGCTCCTTCCCGTAGATCTGTATATATCGTAGTGGGTATCTTAAGTTCCTTATATATAGGCCTACTATAATCTCATTTTATCAGTATCGAGTCTAAGTTTTAATCACTAAGATTTATATACACAAGGGTCATAGTACTCTTTAAATTAAGTCTCTCTATTAACTATCTAATATATATCATTATATATATTAGTATAGGGTCTTGGATAGTGTTCTATATATACAGCTATCGTGCGTTATTTATTTATGCTATATCTATAGCATTCTATATTTATTTGTGATGTATAGGTAGGTTAGTTTTCTAACTATTCTCTTTAGTTTATAGTATATGATTAAGTATTTTATTGCGTATGCAAGTTAAATCTAATATGTAATAATCTAGAGGTACGTTATATTATATATAATATATATATACTTAATAATTCATAAACTTACTATATTGATGAATACAGTACCACTTATGCCGCTCATAAGCAACGGGTGCGAAAAAAATCCTACTTCCCATATTTTGAACTGACTCTATATTCAATCGAAGCCAAACGCGTCTCTTCAGGTCTTTCAACGATTCAACTATTTGTCACCCTGTCGTAGATTGCTAAAATATACTCTATTTAACGACAACCGTACCCTATTATATATAATACTATGTATACCTAATATAAGACCTAATATAATATTACTAAACTAATTATATCCTCAACATACTTAACCTATCACTCATATTATGAGGCCATTACTACCTTATACGAGTAAATTGACATATACTAAATATTAGAGTTTTATTAAATAAAATATATGATAAATTATAATAATATATATATAATATCCTACCAAGTCTTTATATCAAGTTATAAAATAATATAACAATATTAAAATAGTATTATATATATATACAGAGAAGGAGATGATGGAGGAGAGAGAGAGAGAAGAGAGAGAGAGAGAGAGAGAGAGAGAGACGAGAGGAGAGAGAGACCCGCTCGTTGGTGGAAGGATGAGACGAGAGAGAAAGAGAGAGAGCGAGAGAGCGAGAGAGAGAGGAAAAGAGAGAGAGAGAGAGACGAGAACGTAGAGTAGTCGAGGTGAGATTCAATGTGATACGGATAGCGGCTTGTCGTATGGCTGAGAGTATCTCGGAAAGGAGAGTGGATTGGAGAGTAATACGTCGAAAAGCAAGAATTCAAGAATACCATTTTAGGCCACATGGCCAATTTTACAATATTAAAAGAAAAGCACGGAACGTCATGGTTAAACAAGTGTCAAATGAACAGGAAAGTCCATTAGCAGGTCCTGGAGAAGAACAACCAAATTTTTTGCTTTTTGCAAAGGAAATGTAATTTTGCATTTTAAATTACATATATCAACATAGTAGCGAAATTATTTTATGTGAAACAAATTTTGTTAATTAAAGTAAGTAAAATAAATTTATTAACTAAATAATTCACTTCTTTTGTAGAGCATGCACTGCCTACCCTTCCAGAAAATAATTATTTAAAAAAATTAATTCACTCTAATTGACGGTCGAGTGAACAGGTTTGGAGACGAAATATACCAAACATTGGAGAGCTTCATTAGCCGTTGTATGACTAAACGACGGCTCCCATTGTCGATTTGTTAAGATCCTAGGATATTAAGATTGTAGATATGCACACAAAAACGATATCCGTGAATATGTACGATATGCGTTGGATTGAGACGTTTGGAGCCGAATAAATTGTTGAAGAATGAGAATGATTATAGAGCGTGATTTTTAACTGTGAGAATAGAGTTGTCTACGTGAATGCCGCCAGAAAATGGTCGGATGGATAGTACCGAGTATAACTGTTTTGTGCAGGTAGGAAACGCCACGGTAGAGCTTCATCTCTCCAATCATATGCACTGTAAGATATGCACGTATGGTGTGCATCAGCCACACAGTAGATGGCTGTGGCACGTCCATTCAAAGAAAGCTGTTTGTAAACAAAGAGGGACCGGAATCAACGATTTTTATCCTTGTGATAAGGTAGATGAAGATATTAAAAACGCAGGTGAAAATAAAGATTGATTCAGTTAGGGTTGAGAATAGTGGGTACCTACGGCTAGGACTTATCCTCAAATCACACCGTCTCAAATTCTCATTTCTTCACCTCGTAAATGGTTCAGCGCAGGAAAGAAATTTTCCAACAATGAAACAGTAACTTCTCATCTCTCTTGAGGGCTGCTTCAGCTTAACCGACTGTAAGTCGAGGTTTCACCACAAGGGAAAGTGTTTGTTTATTTAATGTTCAGGATGAAGACATCGTTTTGTGTTTTTTCACAGTACGTTTAACGTTTTAGATGCCTCGAAGAATGCGGGGACGTTGGGCATACATAGATTTTGTGCACGGGAGATATAAAGAAGGTTGAGTTGTTTTTAAAGAGTTTATAGAATTAGATTAATATAATATAAGTATTAGCTCTATCCTTATCTATAGTTTAATATATATATTTATAGTCCATATTATAGATATAATGATATTTACTTTATTATTATATTTATAGCTCTTTCACCTGATGAGGCTAATATATAACTTAAAACAAATAATAAAATTACCCTATAGTTTACCCTATTATTATAATAATAGTAATATTATAAATATATAAAAATTATTTTATAATTGTAATACGCTAATATTGTATTATACTAATAACTCATAAATACTATTATATATCATTATAGTTATAATATTATACTTATATATTTATTATCTATATATATATATTATATATTATAATATATGTTGACATATATATATATATATATATAGTACCTCGAGCGTGTGAATATAGTGCATCAAATAATCGTATATTAGGTGTTTTATATACTATATGTATATATTAGTATCACTGAAATCAAGCCCGGAGTTTTATACCTACTTTTATGATTATGTATATATATTATATATATATATATATATATTTTATAATTATATATATTATATATAAATAGTACTTAATTAGAGTTATATATATAATATATATTTATATTATTATATTTATAGTATTAAGTATCCATTAGGAATTCTGTAGTATTATTAGTACTCCTTTGTTGTCATACGCCCTTTTAGTTAAGGATTAATAAGAATATTGAAGTTTAATCATGAAAGTATTTACTTTATCATATATATTAGTATATTATAGATATATTATATAGGTATATTATAATATAGTGTATAGTTATATATATATGTAAGTAGTATTATATATATATATATATTATTATATGGCCTTTTAATTGAAATTTATTACTAGTCTATTATATATTTATCTATAATAATAATTACTACTAGTATTAGTATAGGTATTCTCTATAATTATATATCGTATATGTAGATATAATTATATATATATTATATATTTTATAGATATATATATGGATCGGTTATGTTATGTATTATATGGAGGTAGATATTTGTAGTAATAGATATATGTATGTAATATATATATGTATATATAACCTAAACTTTATTAGCGTATATGTACATGGGGGGAGGAGGTAGTGTGTAGTATATATTAGAATAGTATAAGATGAGTAGTAATATTCAATATAATTTAGTTATCACGTTTTAATATTCTTATCAATATAAATATATAGCGTAATGACTCACCTACTAATATAATATAATTATATTTACATCAGGATATTTTGTTTTAGTATGTACCTAATATTGAGTAGACTATATATCTTTATATATATATGATGGATTTTGTATATATAAGTGAGTATGTATGTGTACTATCATCGCGTGTAAGTGATAATACTATTGTGAGTAGGTATATACATAATATTATTTTATATTAGTGAGTGTATGGGATAGTATTGATAGTTAGCATATGGTGAGGTATTACTATATTTTTAAGGTATATTTAAACTTCATATAGTATATAGTATATAACTATAATATATATTATATGATTAGTTATAGCTATACTTTATATATATAGGGTAATATATAGTGACTTATGTAGTGGGTACTTTATCATAGGCAAATTACTTATGTTAAACCAATATCAAAGGCGTGTCTTTATTTGCGCCTAGTCATGTTCGGAAACCATTGTGCTCAGGAAGTAGAATCTGCGCTTGATGAGCTCTCACATAGTTTTCCTTATAGCCTTATTCACTTAACTTCTCACTTAATTCTCCCAAATATATGACTCCGTCTTTACCAGATCATCCCCATTTGGAAATATGGCTGCGTTTGACCATCGAAAATATACTCTGAATATATTCAACTCTGAATCCATATATTAGGGTATGTCAAACTATGGATACCCTATTAGTCTATATATATAGTGGTACCTATAATAATAGAATAAATATTCTAGTAGTATATTGTTATCAGATATTACCGGTTCTGGCGAAGTAATATTTATATATTCATACTACCGCTGTAGTAGGAGTATATATATCATACTTATATTATACTAACATCATCTTATATCATACTTATATTTAGAAAATGTGTAGTCTATATATAAGTTATATATATTTATACTTATTAATATTTTTACTATGCGATTATCCCTCGTGAGTGTATGATCGTACCGCATGAATAGGTAGTATATAGGAGACTGGTAAGTGGGCTTGGTTTAGCGTATTCTACACTATATGATATGGCCTAGTAGTATTCTAATACTATATATATATATACTAGCTCACATAATATTGACGAGTAGTATATATATTTATATAATGACTTATATTAGTAATTTATATGAACTGATACATAATATATAAAGTGATTATAAATATAATAGCGAGCAGAGAGTAGGTACCCTCATTATAAATAACATTAGTCTCTACTTCGTTGTATAGTAGTGACTTAGGAGAGTATGATGTTACGTTTCTAGCTATAAAGTTTAGTATATATATATATATGTATTTACTAATATAATAGTCAATCAGCTCACTCATTATATAAGGTATATTATATATATATTATTACCGTATTTAATAAAATATATATACTGTGCTACATAGTAAATAACATATTATGATATTATAACTATAATTACCTAGTGTTAGTGGTGAGTGAGTGATGAAGAGCGGTGTAAGGTGACTAGAGATCACATATTACAGTATATATTCGCTTTAAGATATGAGGTTGTTTTGTGGTATAGTACACTCACATACAGTATTGTAGTGAGGTGCAGAGCGTCCTTTGAGCTGCAGGATATATTATTATTAGGATTAGTATGTTTATCGAATATTAGTAACTGATGGTGAGTGAGTAGAAACTGAACTGTGAATGATTTGAGAGGGATGGGCAGTTATGGTGAGGCAGTAGACAGAGCTCAATGATATGTACACTCTGGGGTGATGCTCATGGTGGACAGAGAGTGTTGGTAGACGAGCTCTGGTGTAGAGAGACATGCGATTTACCAGAGGCGTGTGTTACACTTCGTAGATTTATGAGATATTGTGTATTTATTCAGTCTCTCTTCTCATCGAGTACCGGCACGATGTCACGCGTGCTATGTATCTTCACTAGTTATTTATATATATTATTTGTGTAATATAATGTATATATCTCGTTCTATAAGTTAAGAAAATATAATTCTAATATAATAATATTAATATATATACTAATATATATGATATATATATAGTATATATATATATTCTCCCGGGTTGTGCCATACTACTATATAAATTAATGATACTATACTTCAGGAGTATATAGATTTATTATAGTGTTTCTTTCATTTGGAAACATATTTACATATATATGAATATAATCTCACTATAGATATATATACACTCTCTGATATACTAAAATATGAGTATTATATATTATATCAGGAATTTTTACCATACGAATCTTAATAATATATAATATATATAGTTATTATATGTTATATTTATATATATATATATGTATAATATATTTATATATAATTATACGTAATATATATATATTAATATATTATCATAATATTATATATTATATATTCTAGTATCGTTATCGTATATGTGAATAGTATCTGTGTATATATATGATATATTTATCTATATACATCCTCAGACACTTGATATATATATTAGTAATATATATTATTATTATGATTGTATATATTTTAAGTATATATTATATTGAATAAAGTACTTTTAGTTACTATATCGGAGTATACATATATATATATATAATATTATATATTATATGATACTATTTAATGGTATTATTATATATATCTGTTTCTAAATAATTCTATATCGTTCTCTCATTGTGGGCTCGCATATGTATTACGGTGGACCAAAGCTAACGAGTACAGATTAGCGTGATGGTGATACGATTATATGATACGTTCCGCATTTACGTGTGGAGAGTGAGAGTGTATATTGGTGAACGTATGGTACTCTCACTATGTCAGCGACTTCCTCACATCGTGTGTGTGATCAGAGTATAGTTATTAGAGTATTTATCGATATATTCTCTCATTCAGAATATTGAGAGTGTGAGAGAGAGCATATATGTTATATCGAATCCGTGACTAATATTGAGAATTCACTAGTCATGAGTGTAGAGTTGTGAGTGTGAGAGTGTATGGATTAATACTCTGTGTGAGCAGAGAGTGTGAGCGGCCAGTAGTTCTCTCAAATATAAGACAATGCTCAGTGATGAATAGCCAATAATGTGTAATTGGATTAAAGGATGCTCGAGCACTTACAGAAATTGAAATACTAAGGGAGCTACTGTTGCTGGGTTTCTTTTATTTTTCTTACTTATATTACATAGTTCTTACCACATATGAGAAGGATGTAGAAATTAGTTTACATTATAATTTATGGTAGTGAGGATAGGTAGGATATTTTATCTACTATTTTGTTAATACCAATGAGGTGATATTTGTAAGGAACTGTTTTTAAATTGTTCTAGTACTATTCTAGTACTATTCAACTATTCCACTGTGTTTCAAGTCTACAACTGTTTGCTTCTTACTCATATTATTTGACAATTAAAGTTCTATTTTGTACTACTCTCAATTGTACTCATAACACTCTTGTAATAATTATAATTAATATAGAATTTAGAAAATAAAAAGACTTGGAAAAGTATTTGGAAATGGTTTTCTACTTTTCTCCAAAATATGTCCTCTTCTCATGGTATTAAGCGTAGAATTCCCTGCTGTCTTATATTCCTTAGAGACTCATGGTCTTCCTTTCTCTTAGGTGGAAGTTAGCACTCGGCCTACGGGTAGTTGCCAACTTTTTTCTGACACGATCTCGATTAGCAGTAGTTCTTATTATTCCAATTATCCACTTGCTAGGTAACTACACTCTCTTATCCTCTCTAAAAACTCTTCACTCTCCATTAATTATATTTCTTACTGTCAACGCTCAAGGTTGTTTTTGTAGTCGTATTTGGAATCAGCTTAGACGAATTCTATACCTACATAGGTACTGTCTTTTTATCTACCTAATGTTTGCACCATAAAGCGGTATATTCTTGTATTGTTGTATGTGAGTACAAATAAATTAGTCGTTTTGTTCTTACGTGTTTTTGATTATAGTAGTCTACTGAATTATTGGGCTTAGGCAGGCTTTTCCTTTGGCGATTCATACTAGTTAAACTTATGTTGTGTGAAATATATTATATTATATTTTTATATTATATATATTATATATATATATAATTATATATTATTAATATATATATATATACTATATTATAACTATAGTATATTGATGAATATATATTATTAATTTAAATATATATATATATATATATATATAATATATATATATATATAATATATATATTTGTGAGTGAGATTATATGTCCCTACTCAAAATAAACTCATTCTCAAGGATAATCGAAAAGTAACACTCAATTCAGATCGGGAATTTAGTCAGTAGAAGTTAATTTTAGTATGGTTTTCACTGACCAAGTGGATGAAAGGGTGCAAGGATGTTTAGTGTAATTACTCTCACGTATAGCAAGCCCCTGGCTCTGAGTTATCAACTCAATTCACGCAATTCTTGCAACCATGGGTGATGGTGCGCATCTATAGTGCGCTGTGAGCTCTTACCATAATGCGATGAATATACGAGAAGAGTGAATGTTGTAAGTGAAAAATAGATTGTTTCTGTTGTATGTGTTTTGAGCAATGTTGGGTAGTTAGAATCTGTGTGTATGCAGATTATTGAAAATACATCTTTTTGCCTTAAAACTGTAAATAAGTAAATATAGTATCTACTGAAATCTCTATTTGAAACGTGCAGTATTTTTTGTGTCCGTTTCGGCGTTAATGCCAGATACGGACGTATTCGAACCATAGTAGAGAGAAAATCCGCGTGCTTCTTAGAGAGGATCTTCTACTCGCCTATAACCTACACAGGATTCAAATGTGAACTCAATTATATATATAATATCTAAATATATACTATATAGGTATATTAATCATATATATATAATTATAATATATTACTAACATAAATCTTAATACATATACTAGTTAAGACTATCCTTTATGTTTAATGTATTTTTATTGACCTTATAATAATATATATAAATAGGTATTTTATTGAATAAACTTAGTAGTGATTAATTTATTATAATTAATATAATATTAATTATATATATTAGTAATTTATATATTAACTAATAATATATTAAGTAGAGCTATTTCTTAATATATATAGTTCTCTATTATGATATATTATAAATAATATACTATAATATATATATACATTATAGCTATATATATATATACATAATAAGTAATAATTTACATACACAGTATAATATATATATTAACATGTAATCTTAACTAACATTTAACTGACTATCTTAATTATATACTCTTCAAGATACTTGCTGTCTCATAGTGACGGTCTTTACAGATGCGCAGGGTCCACTTCTATATATTAAATGAGTAATAACTATGCATCGTACTCACTTTGCGTGACAATCTAAAAAATTTGGCCTCTAGTGATGTTTTTTGCAGGCAGCAGTGGAAGCAATTACAATAAGTGTAATAATCTCCCTTTATTATTATACCATTTATTTTCTAATCCACAGTTAACACTCTATACCTAGGTGACAACAAACTCCTACTCAATAGTTACCGGGTTTCAGTTTGTAAATAGAACCGGATACAAACTAATATATATAATTCTTAATCAATGTGCGATTAAAATGTTTTATCTTATAATATATACTGCTTAAAACTCTTTCTATCATAAATTTGGTGTTCGGCGCTGCCTATTCGATTACTCCAATTACTTAACAAGGTCGCTTTCCGTCACAAGAAAGTAAGTACCGTAGAGAAATTGCGATTATAAGAGTCTGTAACATTTTTGGCACTTGATAGAGTATTATACGATGGCACGGCGTCCACAGACAGGGTCGATGCGAACTAGAGTCATGCTACACTTCTCAAATCAGTTGAGTTGCCATTTTGACGAATTCCACGAGAGGGTGTATGGAGTAGGAGAGCTGAAGATGTCTCTCGAGACACTGTTCGCATATATCAGCTCGAGTCGACGCTAGCCGCGAGTGAGAGAGTCTTTTCTCATGTTATGGAGCGGAGTATATCTTCTTTGTGCATTCCCTTGTGCTAGATCTTAATAAACCGCTTGCTCTCTTACTCCAAGTTTAGGTTATAGAAGAGTTATCTGTTTAGTGTTTAGGTTAGTTTATGCTTTGCCTCATTCCTTTTCACAGTAGGAATTGTTGGTTTAGCCATAGAATAGACCTTGTGGGGTCCCTGTCGTTCCCAACCACTTGTGGAATACTCATCAATTTTGTCATATTAATCACCATCAATAAAGTATCACTTTTATTAAACGGCTGACACGATTACATAATCCACTCCATTTACTCTGAAGGCGTGTTTGATATGGCTTCCAAACTTTGCAAACCTCAAGTAGAAGATGGTTAGAGAACGACTTTCAGGAACTGAGGAACTGACCTCACCTCTTCCTTTCTAATTAATTAAAGCATGTTAAAAACTTGTGTTATCTTAACCGTAAAGGTGTCTCAAAAAACAGCACTTCTTTTTTAAAATACCTGAACATAATACTATTCCACTCAACTGTTCTTCATATTTATATTTTCTCTTTCGTTTAATAGTCATTCCTTGCTATTTATTGATCGAAAAATATACTCGTAACGGTATTTTGTAAGGATATGCACATTTAGATTTTTTTAATCGTGATAATATAGTCTGAAACTACTTTCTAAGGAGTGACGTTACGTTTTGTCTTTCGTCTTCGATTTTTTGCGATGAGACCATGCAAGTCAATCACCTCGTAATTGTTACCCGCACAACGCCTACGATTATTTTGGAGTGCCAATGTCATGCACGTGCACCCTTCACCGTCGCCATCAGGATAGTTAAGTTGCACATTAGGTGCGCTTTACTTTTATCTTATGTTGCTCATTTTGGAAAGACTTACTTTTCGTAAGTGAGGTTGATTTTGAGTAGTCGCGCTTACGGTTGCTCCACATGAACTTAAAGTTGAGCGATAGTTCCCTGTGCAAATTTTTAGCATATACACGTTGTAATATTGTTTTCCCAGTTTTGCATATTCTCAGCTATTGTTCGGCTTTTCAGGCTGATCCTCGCGGCGTCGGTTGTCAGGAGTTCTTGAGATATTTGACCGGTTAGCTCGTGTCACGGTGTGCGGTATTCTATTTTTGATGAGTGGGTGATTTTCTCGGCGATGGTTACTGTTGTTTTGTTTTGGGACTTTTGGTCTCACACTTTTGCTGCCTGGGGTTCTGATTTTGTTTGCTCGATGCAGTGCATGTCGTTCTTCCATGCCGTGTATCGCTTGTATGCAAAGTGAGGTTCGCGCCAAGACAGGTCTTATCTCGCGCTTTTGTCCTCTCTAATCTGTGATTGCGTGCGCTTCTTCTTTACTGACAAAATATGGTAAGTGGGGTACTTGGTGTAGGTCTCCTTCGTTATTGTTATCTTGATCGTGATTCCGCTTTCGCCTATGTGACTTCATCTCAGCGGTTCACAGAGCCCGTCACTCATCGCTCGTGCTGGTGCCTTTTAGAATCGCTTATTTTTTTATGTAGTGTATTAAAGCGGTATGGTGGTTGGTAAGGGACACCATTTATCTGGCTTGGCGTCTTATGTCATAATTACAGCTATTCGCTTCGTTACGGTAAAAAAACAAGGTGACGTCCTGGTGGTCTGTTTCGCTTTGTGTCGTGCGCTGTTCTGTTGCTTTTTTCGTTTGGTATGTTTTTGGCGCTGCCCGCTGCGTTTCGGGTGGTGCTCCGGTCTCGCTTTCGGGGTCTGCCTGCTTTCCTCTTGTCCGTTCTGATTTCTCGCTCTCGTACGGCTGCCGTGTGCTTCAGAGGACTCTTTGGTGTGACTTGCGGTCACCTACACTCCCCTGTTGTTTATCCCATTGTTACTGGTGGTGCATAGGGTTGCACTCTTCGTGGTCCTGGCATTCCATTTTGGGTCGGCGTTGACATTTTGACAAGCTATACTCATTATAAATTTCAACAGTTTGTTTCGTTTAGCTGAGTTGGTCTTTGCTTGTGATACTATGCGTTTCTTCGTTTTCGTTCTGGTATCTTCTATGTCTGAGCTCTTCGGTTTGATTATTTATCCTTGTTGTTATTCGTTGTCACTTTATTATTATTATTATTAAATATAAATGTGAGTTATTATATATTATCTCATCTATTATTATTATTATTATTATTAATTATTATTATTATTAATTATTTATTATTATGTATTAATTGATTATTATTATTATTGTTATTATTATTATTGTTTATTGTTGTTATTATTATTATTATATTATATTAATTATTATTATTATTATTATTATTATTAATTAAATTATTATTATATTATTATTATTATTTTATTATTATTATTAATTATTAATTATTATTATTTATTATCTGATTATTCTGAAATATAATAAGTGTGAGGTCCCAATTAATATATAACGAATTAATTATGAGTTAATATATATATAGATATATAGGTATATATATACTATTATATTATATGAGGTTCATCATAATATATATATATATATGACATATAGTAGTTATAAAAATAAATTATATTAAGATTTTATAATCGTAATTATAATCATTATATATATATATATATATATATATATTTAGTACATCCAAATATAACTATTAATAATAAGTTGTAATAACGACTAGGGTTATATATAATATATATATTATTTAGTATATAAATATATATATAAATATAAGTATATTTAAATTATATATGTTATAATTAATATATTATATATATATTATACTATATATATATAATTAGTACATAATATATTCGTGTGTATATATATAAACTCACAATTATTATTATATATATATAATATAAAATATATATATAAATAATATAAATAAAAATAAAATATTTTTAATTCTCTCCGATCTGCAATTTCTCATCAATGTTTTATTTTAGCGAGATTTCCTATATTAATTTAATATATTAATATATAAATATTATATATATATTATATAAATATATATATATACTATATATATTAATATATATTATAATATATTATATATATTAATTTATTATATATAATATTATAATAATTGCTATTATATAAAAATAATAAATATATATATTATATATATTAATATTATATTATAATTATATATATTTATTATTATATTTATATTAATATTATAATATATATTAATAGTATATAAATATATATATATATTCTATATATATTAATATTATAATTTATATATATATATATATATTTATATAAATATATAATATATATATAATCTATAGTTTTATTAATCACTTCGGTGAATGGCACTATTATCATATTATATAAAGTATAATATAATAATATCTATTATATAATAATATTATATAATAATTTTACTCATATTATTATATATAATGACATTTTATATAAAATTATTAGTATATATGTCACGTTATATATATATATATATATATTAACGTATATATATATATATACTATATATTAGTAGCTAAATAAATATATAATATTATATATATATTAAATATATATATAATATCAATATATAATCATTATAAAATATATATAACATATAAATAATTATATATATCTATATTATTATATATATTAAGTATATTATATTATCATTATCATTATTATACTTATATTATATATGTATACATTGTGGCACTATATAACAATAAATATCTACCATTATAGTATATAATATATATATTTTTTTTTTTTTTGTTGGTTTGTATGTTTTTTTTTTTATCTTTTGTTTGTTTGTAACAGACGGGACGCACCCTTGCAACAACCAAGATCCGCGCACACACTCTCTAAAGTTGCAAGGAGGGGGTGTTTAAAATCTATACGCAAAGAACTATCAACGTACCAAATCACGCTCAGAATGACGTACCGACAGAGACGCGGGGCTTTGACACACAGTGTATGCGATATATATTTGATTAAAGAGAGACAACGAAGATGGAAGAGAATGACAGAACTAGGTGGCCTGGAAAGAGAAGGTAAGTGCCACCACAGCGGACTTAGTGGGAGTATTCGCTAATATCACACAAAATCTCACATGATGCCGATACAGGCACCCTTGTGCTCGATGGGCTGGTCTCTTAAAGGAGGTGGCAGCGCGTAGTGGAAAGCTCCTCGTGAGCACTTGTGCCGTACGGTAGCCTATAGAAAAGAGATAAGCACCAACATCGCGCCGCAAAAGATAGAGGGTCAAGTGAACTAGGAAGAAAGAGACGGACAGTTTATAAGTCTTTTTGCCTTTGACTCGACCCTATCCAGAAGCCGGGTAAAACCCCAGATATGATGGCAGTACTCCATACAAAGGGCGGATGAGGCCCTTGTATAACTGATGGAGTAACTGTGGAGAGGAAAAAAAGTCTACCGCACTTCTAAACAGATGTGCCAGTTTCTTTGAGAGCTGCTTTTGCACCGTTGTGAATGTGGGGGCAAAAATACTTCTTTTTATATATTTTAGGTGAAACCAAATAGGATGTTTATATTGTCAAACAGGAGAGACGAGAGAAACCGTCGAAAGAGATAGAGAAAGTTAGAAGGTTGTCTTAGAGAGGGAGATTTTGAAGAAGTTGAAGTTTTTTTAAAGAATTTGATTTCACAAGTGTTGAAACGACCTCATAACCCGGAATTTCTATTCCTCAGAATCAGTCGAGAATAAGTCATCGGAAATAATTAAGACGAGAGGCCTAATTCTAAGATAGATAAAAGTAGAGGAGCAGAATTGAAATACTATGAGTTGAAGAATGAAGGGTCGATGTCATCGCATAATGAGTGAATATAGTTAGAATGTGCAGGGTGAGAAGAATCAATTAATGAATAGTAGGAATAAAGTAGGAGTAATAAAGACAGGTATATGACCGGATTTAATCAATAACAAAAACAATGAAAAGGATAAGAAGATACCCCCCAAAAAGAACAGCCGTATTGTGCGATTTGAAAGAAAAAGAAAGCTAGACAGCAAAGAGAAGGAGGAAACCTCAAAGGAGGGGAGCTTGGAGAGCAGTGACGCGTCCATATCCCGGTCAATCTTTGGAAATGTAACAGACTACGCTCACACGCTCAAGTCCCCCGTAGTTCCCTAAGGGTCAGAAAACACATAAATTCGTTAAATAAGGAAAAGTATTTCAACCAGTATGACCTCGAACAGCCGAAATGACGTACTGGCGAATCGGAAAGAAGAGATATGAATTCCAGAATGTCTATGTAGAAGTGAGAGTCAGTTGAGGAAGTGAGTTTCAAATAGAATTCTTTAAGATAGAATCAGGTGAGAGCTTATGGCGATCTAGTATAGAGGATCCAGAACGGCTCTCCACTTTTTTCGGACTAGGTTGGACCATGAGCGTGCTCCAATCTGTGGGAGAGGAGAAAAGTGTTAAGTATTGAACAATAGAGAATATAGTTGAACGGGGGAAGGGGCCAGCTCGGAAGCACACTCTCCCTCTTATCTTTCTTCTCTCAAACCACTCGGGAGGAATGAGTGCAGGGCCCCTCCGCCTTCCTATGAGCGTTAGCTCTCAGGGAGCTCCATGCACCCGACTCAATGTATCAACATGCGAAAGAACAACTAGAGGAAACCATGAGCGGTACGAATGGTGGTAGGAGGAGGTAATACCCAGAATCGTACAGGGTTGAGTTAAAGGAAAATAGGAGTTCGAAGAGATTGGCCTTTTCAAGATTGGAGAGTTAGCAACAAGAGCCAATCAGATTCGAGAATAAGAGGGAAAGGTAGCACTTCTCACACGACGTTGTTATATATTGATGTCTTTCTTGGCAGAGGACCCAGAAAGATTTTCACTCCTAGTAGGAGAACCAAGGTATTAGGCAATATTTTCGTTTTATGAAAGACACCCGCTTTGCTCGTCGAAAGAGTTTTTCGCATCAATTATTGACCGACTCGTTCAGCTGAGAAAATGGAAAATTAGCACGAAGAGGATAGGGAACGAAGTAATTTTCCACCCCCGATAATGCGCTGCTCTCTTGGCCCTGAATTGGCAATTAGAATAACAGGCATGATCGAACCATGGATTATTAGGAGAGAAAGATTTAGTCGAATGATAGAGAATTGAAGCGAGTGGAGGATACCGATTACAGCTCCCACCTTAGTGACAGAAGCCGATAGCGTCATACAGCAGTCCAATTATATAGTCATTCCAATTATATTAGCGTAGAATGCAGAACGCCCTCCCACCCCAATCACACTGATCGAAGTGTCAGAAAAATATATATCATAGGTGCAAGGATGGAGCTGTTATGGAGAGAAAGTATTAAAGTATATATATATATAAGGTGGTGGTCAGATTTACCAATAGGAGCGAGGTTGTGTATTTATAGAGAGAGGGACTAGTAAGTGAATACATAGGTCAGTTGTGTGCAAGAATTTGGTTTAGGAGACGATACGGAAGTGTGTAGGTTCTTTGCATTAGTTGCCTCCAGAAATTGTTAAGATGCTGAATGTATTCGGACCTCCTCCTCACCCCAACTAAATCAGTATGAATGGGACCCTCAACCAATCAGAATTTGTGTAGCATTCTGAATTCCCTTAACTAGACGGAACCATAGCTCCGTATATTGGATGAATGACGATATATAATAGTCTCAAGTGAGAGGTAGTAAGGATAAAATTCAAAGAACAGAGTGAAAATCTTGTTCTGTAGGAAACAGTAAGCGAAGCACAAGATATATTGTATGTAGAAGTGAAGAAAGATATATGAGGCCACAAAGCATTAAGTTGGAGATTCGAGATTCAGAGAACGTGTTTAAGCAAGGAGTATTAATGTTTTACTATAGGCAACTCACTCCACCTGCTACAGACGGAAATTATGAAATAAGTTAATAGTTGGATATATTATATAAATTCAGAGTTATAATATAATATATATAAATTATTATATATATATATATATATTTATATAAATATTAAATATATATATATATATATATTATTTAATATATAGTATATATTAAATATATCATATAATAAATATAGTAATATATATATATTAATATATATTATATAAATATATATATAATATATTAATATAATATATATTAATATATAATATTATATTAAATCTTATATATATATAATTATATAGTATATATATATATATATATAGTATATAATATTATATATATTAATTATAATATTTAATAAAATATATATATTATATTTATTATATAAATATATATGATATATATATTATCTAACATATATATATATTCATATTATAATAGTATTTAAATATATATATATTTAATAATATATATTACTATATCGTATATTTATGTTATATTTATATATAATATATCTATATATCATATAGTATAATATATATATATCACTTTTGTTGAAATAACAATAATCTACATTTTAACCTTTTAATTAAAAAAAACCATAAACAACAAAAAAAACATGATAAAATAAAAAGTATCAAACAAAACCATTAACAAATGTTTGGTTCAATTCAAATTTAATTAGCTAATTGAAATCGATTTTATATATATATATAATATATATATACTATATATCATATATAATATAAATTAATAAAACACATGCATATATATATATCATATATAAATAATATATATATATATATATATATATATATATATATGTGTGTGTGTGTAAATATATAATATATACTGTATAAATTGTATATTAATATATGTATATATAAATATATATATATAGTTATATATATATTTATATATATTATATATATAATATATATTATAATAGTAAAAATATATAAATATATATTACTTATTTCACTCAACTTAAGGCACCTCACTAAAATATATATATATAATTTATAGTAATATTATATATGAGTATATATATATATATATTTATTATCCACTTTATCTATTTATTATATATATAGTAGTGATATATATATATAGGATTTATATGATATATATATTATATATTCAAAATGTATTATAACCACTATATATATATATATATATTATATATATATATATATATTATATATATAAGTAAATTACACATAACTGAATATGGATATATTGTAGATCAAGATAGAGTAGATAGGGCTTTGGGTCTTTATGAGGATATTCAGCGTAAGATATTTTAAATTAAGAAATATGAATATTTTGGTATTCTTAGAAGCGCATGTTGCGTTGTTGTTTCTTGTTTTTCTGAGCTCACATATGTTATTAGCTAATAGAAAAATTAAAACTTCAGTAAATGCATATATTAACATACATATATATATATTATACAGCTTAGTAATAATATTATATATTTAGTGATATGTATGTGTGAAGTATATAAGTAGGGGTCCACCATAGAACTTA
>JABUQX010032304.1:25000-42500 GCA_015478945.1 Trachelipus rathkii
TTACATAATAATTAGAGGATAATCGAAACATGATAATGATATAATAATAATAATAAAATAATAATATATAACTAATATATATAATATTAATAATAATAATAATAATAATAAATAATAATAATATATAATAATAATAATAATAATACATTAACTAATAATAGAGCCCATAATATTCAATTAATAAATCAATCGCAACTCTAATATTACTAATAATAAATAATTAGAGTGAAATAAATCCAATAATAAAAAATAATAAATAATAATAAAATAATAATAATAATAATAATAATAATACAAATTAATATCAATATTACATATAATAATAAATATCATAATAATAATAATAATAAGTAATAATAATAAGAATAACACTAATAATAAATAGATAATTAAATAAATAATCTAGTAATATTAATAAATCATATTAAGAGTGAAATTTCCCCACGTACCACTACTACTAAAAATAATAACTATAAAATGCATCAATTACTTAATAATAATAATAATTATAATTAATAATAATTAATAATCGAATTACTGATAAAATAATAATAATCAATAATTATAATAATATATAAATAGATAATAATAATAATAGTACATAATAATAATAATAATAATAATAATATATAATCTATAAATAGTAGATATAATATATAAATTATATAACCTAATCCATATAGAAATATTTATAAATAATAATAATATATAATAGATAATATAATAATAACTACATTCATAATATTCACAATAATGAATCTCACTAAAATGTTAAATAATAATGAACGAAAAAAAATATATTAAGCAAAAACAAAATTGTCATTCATTTAAAAGAAAGCGTAGCCTATAATTATATATATTATAATATATATATATATATATATAGTATCTCTCACTATACTCATATACTATAATACACTTAGTATATAATATAAGGGGTACTAATAATTACTAATATATATATTATCATATCTTATATCACTATATATATATATTATATATCGGTATATTCACTATCCTACTATATACTATATATATACTGTACTATACTATTATATATCTAATTTATGTATAATATATCTATACTCACTCATAAATACTATCTAATAATATATCCTATATATACTCTAGTATATATATAGATATAGTATATATATTCTAAAAGTATTAAATAAATATTTAATAATAAAAAAAGGGCATTAAAAATATTTTTAGTCACTATAATATAGTATATATTTATAATAAATTTTTTTTAAAAAATATATATATATATATATATATCTATATCTATACATATATATATCAATTATATCCTTCTACTTATATATATACTATATAATATACTATATTTATTATATATATATTACTCATATACATTACTATCAGGTTATTATGTATAGTATATCCCTTAATGTACCTATTTATAATGGTATATGATACCTATATAGATTATGATATTATACTATAATTCTATGATATATTATTTTAATATATATTACTGGAGTATATATAGTTAGATTGTACATTATGGTAGAACTTTATATATACTATAGGTATATAACTGTAATATAAAATATAATATACTTTAATATATAATGAGCACGAGGTATAAAGTATATATATATATAGTGACGTGAGGTATGGCCTCATAGGTATAATGGCATATATCTATACCTTACCCCATAAGTATTATATATTTTATAGGATAAGTGAGGAGAATGATGGTATTAGTACTATATATTATATCCTCAGTTAAACTATATGCTATATATATAGTACCCTAATATATATATATAATATGTATACCTAGTGAGAGTGAGTGAGTACCCCTATATTATATATGAAATCAGAACCCTTGCCTTGTTCATTCGAACATTTTTTTTTCAACACTTACTATTACAATTATGAAAAATATT
This sequence comes from Trachelipus rathkii, assembly GCA_015478945.1. NCBI lineage: Eukaryota > Metazoa > Arthropoda > Malacostraca > Isopoda > Trachelipodidae > Trachelipus > Trachelipus rathkii. Next base: position 26,917 of record JABUQX010032304.1, read on the forward strand.
TCATCAAAATATACATATAAATACTTAAATATTATATATATAATTATATATATATATATATATATATATTAAATACATACTTATATATTCTACTACTATCTCACCATATAGTATGTATAATTAGTTATATATTAGGAGACAGTATCAACTAGTATTCTAGTATATTTTATATTTTATATACTATATATAATATATATATATATATATATATAAATATATATATATATAATTATATATATATATATAAAAATATATTATATATGATATACAGGGGGATACCTCATATATATAATAGTTCATATATATATATATAGTATATATATATATACTCACCTCACTTATTTATATACTATATATATATATTTATATATAATAATATAATATATATATATGAATATTTTACTTTCTAGTGTATATAAAAAATATAAGGAAGTATATATATACCCTTAATAAAGTCACTCTCTCTCTTTATCTATATATCTATATATATAAATATATCGTATACCTATTTATACATATATATATATACTGTAATATATATTATATAATATGATATCTTACTTATATGTGAGTTATATAATTTACTATATTCTGATATGAGTCATAAATATCTATTATATTGATAAACTACTTATAATATATAATACTCGGTATATTTATATCTATCATATACTGTATCTTTACAGTATGTAATTTCATGACTCTCTCATACATATAGAACACTAGCTTTAAATTTGCATATATTAAAAATCTTCACGTTATATATCACGAAAAGCTCTCAAATTATCAACTTGATTAAATCATAGTTCTTCCCTCTGACTTTGCCCCCCCCTAAACCCACCCAAATCCCATCTTCCCCCCCCCCCACAAAACAACCATCGCACATAGAAAGAGAGACAAAATTCCAAAATCTCTCACTTCTATTTTTAATTAAGTTTTTATTCTATTCTCCGTGAGATTCTAATTCTGTGAAAACTTCTTTGAGTATAGTACAAAATGCGAGTGTGTGTGATTCATTCGCTCACTAAATTATTGTTAATTAAAGAGGCCTTTTGTGTTGTGCATATTAATACGAAGCTAGCATCGATGACTTTTTAATGATTCGAAATGGTGTTCTTGTTTGTCTTGTGTTACTCTATCTGTGCACTGTGAGAGTGTTAACGACCCTCCGAGAGTGGATTTATTATGTAAAACCATTCACGCCATAGCTTATTGTTAGTTGTTCTGTTAATTAAACGATATGGTTATTCATTTTTGCTTTTGAAAATGCTTCCTTTTGAGGATTGCATAAATATAATATCTATTCCCCTTTCCTTGCAAACTTCTTCTATATTTGGAGAGAATTATATATTATATAGAGTTTATATTATATATTATACCTACGAGAGTGATACCCTATTAATAATAGGAATACTACTAAATTACTATAGGTGATAGTGAGTAAGAACTATTGAGAGCGTAGAGAGTAGATTAGTATAGTGACGCGTTAATCATAGGAGTGAGCATAGCACACGTACGCGGGTTAATCGTGACCATCACTATTCGGAGATCCTAGTTTAGATATATATTGTACCATATACCACAGGAGTTGCCACTGTTTCCTGATGAAATTATGTTGTCTACGTACAAAATCATGTCAACTTTAATTATAAAATATAATTATCAATTAGCTTATATATAATATATATAGACTGGAAAGTTTATTTTTAGCAAGTTTAGAATGGAAACTGTTTTTAGTTGTTTAAAGCTACCTCCTATATCTTATCTTTGTTAACTTTTTATATATCTAACTTTTATAATTATGGTTCTAGTTTATTTATATAATATCTCTCATTATTATTCACAATAATACGCTATTTCCTCTAAGTTACTTCCATTGTGTATTGATATATTTGTATATATATATATTAGAAAGTTGCACATTAAACGAAAAAAGAAAGTATCTGCGTGTTTTGCTTCGTAAACCAAGAAAAACTTTATAATATGTTTCAATCAAATATAATTAATGTAAAAATTCATCTTAATCTCCCTTATATTTCAACAACATAACTTACTTGTTTGTTATTGTGTAACGCGGCCAAAGAGATTCGCGCTGAAAAAAAAACGCGGGTGGACAAAATCGGTCAGGTAATTACGAATAACACTCTCTCCTGCTGATGTCCAATTCTCTCAATGCTTGTTTGCCTTCTTCCTTATCAAACACCATAAAATACAATTTAATTGGGTGTCTCGTAATAATAATAATTAATAATAATAATACTCATATCCATACAAAAATATATAATAATATATAATAATAATAATATGAATATATAAGAGAGTGAGCAATAAAGAATAGAATTAATAATAATAAATAATTATATATAATAATAATAATTATATATCTTATCATAAATTAATAATAATAATAACTAATACACTCACATAAAATAATAATAATATATATATATGTGTAATATATTATATAATAATAATAATTAATAATGTTATAATCAATACTTTTATTTAATTTATTATATTGTGGAACTACTAACAAAATAATAATAATATAATAATTTAAAAAATAATAATAATTTAATAATCCAATCCTATAATAACTTAATTAATATAATAATAATAATACACATAATTAATATATTCAATAAATGAAATTTAATACACAAAATATATTTCATATATAACATAAATAATAATAACAAATAATAATCAATAATAATATAATAATAATAATGCAATACACATAATTAATAATAATGATAGATGACGAAATTATATGATGGATGATATGATGATCTTGATGATCGATGAATTTGATTGATGACGCACTACTGTCTGAGAAATTGCACTTCCGTTAGTTAATCTTCATTTTTGGTAAAAGTATTAGAAAAAGATATTGCAGATTCGAATATTAATAAATAATAATAATAGAAAAACATACATTAATATAATAATAATTCACGAAACACACTAATATAATAATAATAATCACATAATATATAATAATAATCACACTCATAATAATAAAAATAATACTAATAAAACCTCACAATAACAATAATAATATATATTAATTAATAATCAAAAATAAAACTTATCAGAACTATGCGAAATCACGTGACTAGTAAAGCTTTTTCACTCCACTCAAGGCATCCCACTCGAGGCTAGATAAGGTCATCTTCTGGGCTCTAGATAGCCTTTAGTATACTAACCGTTTTACAGCTGGTTGACATCAAAACTGCTATATAATTAATGTTTCCGATAGACTTCAAATTCCTTTTAACGATTACCAATCATGCTCAAATCAGTTCGTGATTTACCCTCTCGATCTAGGTTCAAAAAACTTAATTCAAATTCTGTGTTTAAGAATTAAAAACCGAGTTGACATTGAAGCTCAAAAGACCAATTTCCCCTTCAGTTGTTATATCTTCCCTTTTCTTGATGAAACACGATTGTATGCCTACTTGTCTTGTGCTAGTTTGGTAGAAAAGAGGTTATATAAGCACCTCTCATTTACATCGTAAGTGAATGAAATTTCCTCTCCGTGTGCTATATGTGGTTTGATAAGTCGGTTTTATGAGAAGAGGTCCTGTGATTGACATTATTTCGTGGTGTCTAGAGATCATTACAACTCCTTGTATATCTAAAAGAAGTCTGGTAATCGATCTATGAGTCACACTTTATTTTAGGATTTGAAAAACATCTATTAGTTTTCTCTAAAATTGCGATATCTTAGCGTTCATGTAGTCGTTTGTTTGGGTTATGCCTTTCACCTGCTTTCTCACATATATAATTAATTAAATTCTTCAGATAGCCCCTCTTCTTTGTATATTCTCTATATATCAATTTTTCCATATGTCCTAATATTGCAGGTATTCGGACCTCCATCACACGCTTATCCACTCTTAGGTATTCGGAGATGGGTCTACTAACGTTTTATAGAGAGGTACTATTATATTTTTAGATTTAAATTCGAAGTTTCTGTTAATAAAACCTAGAGATTTATCTGCTTTCTTAACAGCTTCAGCATATTGTTTCGCTAACTTTAAATCCTTGTTAATTAATACTCCTAGATCCTTTTCCTAGCTAACAAATTTGATTACTCCAGTCATTTAATCTCTCTGTTATATATATCTCACTTGCTCTCCTCTAATCCCAATATACACAACCTTACATTTTATCCGCTATTTAAATTTCATTTTGCCATGCTGTTTGACCAATCAACAATCTTATTCAAATCGCTTTGGAGCAAGAAAAAGAAGAAAAAGAAAGAGAAAGAGAAGAAAATGAAAAATTAGGAAAAGAAAAGAAGACCAATAAGAAAAGAAAAAGAAAAAAGAAAAAAAGAGAAAAAACAAAAGAAAAAAAAAAAAAGAAAAAAAAAAAAAAAAATAAGAAAGAAAAAAAGAAAAACAAAGAGGAAAAGAAGAAAAGAAGGAAAGAAGAAAAGAAGATAAAAGTAAAGAAGAAAAAAGAAAAAGAAAAAAGAAAAAGATGAACAAAAGTAAACACAAAAGAAAGACAAAAAGAAAATAAGAAGAAAATGAAGAAAAAGGAAAAAAAGAAAAAGAAAAGAAAAAGAAAAAGAGATCGAATGATTTATTAACTGACCTAATTAATTAAATAATAATATATAATTATCACTCACCCATAATAATAATAATAATAATATAATAATAATAATAATAATAATAATAAGTAATAATATTACATAATTATATTAAACTAATACCAGTAAACTTATGCAATAAGTAAAACAACAAATTATAATATAAAAATAAAATATAATTATTCTTATTTATTATATAATAAATAATAAATAAATAAAATTAAAATAACAATATATATCCACACACTATATATAATTTTGAAAATAATCACATAAGAATTAAAATATATAAATCAATACTAAAAATATAATAATAATAATAAATAAATAATATAATAAATAAATAAATAATAATAATAATAATAAAGAGATATATATATAATAATTAATAATAAGAGGAGTTAAGAATGACCATAAAAACAATATCTATGGTGATTCAAATTCAAATATTCTTAAAAAAACATAATACTAATAAAATAATAAATAATAATAATAATAAATAATAATAATCAGAGGATTTATATAAAATATATATAATCATAAAGATAAATAATAAATAATAATAATGGCCTCTCAAGATAATAATGATAATAATAAGCATAATAATAATAATCAATGAAGTTTAATGAAATGAATGGGGCCGAGAATCCAATAATTCAAATAAAAAAAGTAATAGTAAATTTCCAATTAGGTCATACAGCTATAGATAGATTTCGTTCTATACTGTGAGAGCTTCTTTTTATATTGTTATTATTATTATTATTATTACTATTATTGCGATCTTAATTATTATGTATATACACTCTTATTTATTTATATTATTTTTATTTATTGTTGATTATTATGATTTATTCCATTTATTCATTTATTAATATTTTATTACCATTTTTTTCAACTAGTATTATTATTATTATCATTATCTAATTTAATTATTATTTTATTGTTATTATTATTATATTATTCATTTATTATTATTATTATTATCTCACTCTCATAATATTTATTACTTAATTATTATATATTATTAATATCCTCATTATTATTACTCATTATTGATTGATGTATCATTGATCTATGTCATTATTATTTCAATTAATATGTAACGCTCAGTAGCACTAGTTATGTAGTATAGAGTAGTTAATGCGAGTGAGAAGTTAGTAGCAGTAGTCAGTTGTAGTAGTTGAGTAGGTCACTCAGTTTTCTTAGTTATTTACAAGATAATAATCCATTCTTTGAACTTCCGTTTTTTGCTGGATGTTATACCTCGAGGTTGTAGAGCACCGAATGTTCGACTTTCATGATGAAAGTTATAGCTTTTTATAACATCTAATATCACACTACTTCTAAACAGCCTGACACAAAAATACTGAATATAATATTAAATTTTTAAATATTAGTTAATTTAATGTTATTACAATTTGTGAACTTTATTTTAATAGATAAAACACACTGGCAATTAAGTTGAAAGATGAGTTTACAAGGTTGTTTCTTTAGTAAATAGGCAAAAAGAGAATAACTCATAATATCTTAAAACTATAAGTGTTCATATTTTGTGCTCAACCAATTTTACGATAAGAAAAATGACTCGGGAAGACTGATACAGTATAAACTATAAATACCTTTAGTACTATACTAGTTATATCTACTATTATTATTTATGATAACATATATATAATTATATATACTATATATTTTATTTGCGGCGTGATGTTATATATTAGTTAGTGACTATACGCTACTCTATTATATATTATATAATATATATAATTACTTTATTTTTCTACTATATACTATATATAGGTATTACTATATATATATATATATATATATATATATATATATATATATTATATATATATATTATATATATATATATATATATATATATATATATATTATATATATTATATATATATTATAATATAATATATATAATATATAATATTATATATATATATTAATATACTATGATATATATATATATATATATATATTATATAATATATCTATATATTATATTATATATATATATATAATATATATAGTGTGAGTGATCAAATCATACTATAGACAAAGGTGCTATTACGAGGGATAATTGCTCTTGCATATTCACTCACATCTACGACTATATGTATAGTGAACTCACCTATATTATATATACTTGTATATTAATATACTGTATATATATATAATATATAATATATATATATATATAATATATATAAATATATATATATATATTTATTATATATATATATCTATATATATATATATATTATATATATAGTTTATATATATCACATTATATTTAAATAGACGGTATATACCCTCTAAGTAGTACTAAGTAACTCAAGTAGAGGTATGTCATTAAAGTTGTCCTGATGCTATCATATAATGATATCACTATAATAGTATGTATATTATATAGTATTATTATATATATTAGAGTGTATATAGTTGTAAATATATCCTATGATCAAAACTATACCCACAGAATATAACCTATAAGTTAGTTATAATACTATCGTACTACGCTGTACTGAATATCATATATAGTGATTGTAGACCATTTATATATATTAATAATATATAATATTATACCTTCTATACTTATATATATATTATATCCTGTAACCATACTCACTAAATACAAATTTTATAATTACAGTCTGTAAATTACCTGTGGATATATATATTATACTATATATATTCATCTAATATATATTCCTCGAAATAAACTTTATTTTGAAGTTCCTTGTATATATGAAAAGAAATTTCTGGTATTCCGTACTTTACAAACGAAAATATCTGTTCAAGACTCTCTTATATTGGTGAAATACTGAATTTTTTTTTATATTGTCAAAGAATTATATAATATTGAAACCAGACGCTCCTCAAGCTCTCTTTCATAAGGATATTTGTATTATAAAAGGAGAGTGTACACCCGAAAAAAAGAGAAGAGAACAAAAACTATTTTTGAACAAGGGCTTAATTTCTCACAGTGTACATTTAGATTTTTAAATTTTAAATTTATTTACTATCAACACGCCAAGATTTATATATATCAAATTTTTTATTCTTTTTGTAATAAGAGTTGTTTTAAATTATTAATGTTTTTATTTCATTTCACACTGTAATTGAAATATTTATTTATAAACGATTATAAATTACATACCTATATATATATACCTATAATACACATATAACTCCCTTTGTCAAAAGTAAGTTTACCTGAATATCTATGAAGACACGAGTAACTCGTAGCTCCTAAGTGATATATATTGTGGGTAGCTACGTTACAACTAGGCTACCACTACTATCCACTCATTTGTTAACCCAGCTTTTAAATAAATGTAAGGACAGTTCCTGGCCTCCTACATTCTGATTTATGTTGGGCGTGTTCGCACTCTCCGCTCTCACGTTTTGTCGCACGTGCTAGAGCGTGCTTTTGGTTGTGTTTGGGTGATTTTCTATCCTCGTTATCAGTTTTTGACGATGCAGGTAATATTGAACAGCGAGGTCAGACACTATCAAATTACCTGTGTGAAAACGTAACAAGATATGTCACTGAATATAATGCTAATCTATATATAATAAAACAAAGCTTATGTGAATGCCACTATATAAAAAAAATAGAGAGATAAGAATATAAAAGTGTCTCTAAGAGGAGCTAGATCAACAAATATGATGAGACCACCCTCGTTGTGGAAAGACCAATCTCGTCAACTCAAAACAGAGTAAAGATATGTCGGAAACTTTTTGGTTAGATTGCCTTGTGTATGCAACGAGTAGAACAAAGGTGTGCCTGGTTTAAATGCAGAGTGACTTGCAAAGAAGAAAACGCTTTATAGGAATAAAAATAAATCTATTGTTCCATTTGGGCATATACAGAAATTTAAAAACGAACCATTGTACATGTGAAAAGATGTTATTCAAACTGATCCCGAGGCGAAAGACTCTGTCTCTCGTGGAGCAGAAAGGCGGTTACACATAGGTCAAATTTAATTCAAATATTACGTTAATAAGAAGTAGAATGGAGCACAATTTTTTTTGGATACAAACGCTCTATACAACAAGGGTGGAAGTGAAAATGCGAATAAGGGTTCTTTTGAGTACGATGCTAAGATGTAAGGATTCCACAACAAAGAGGCAAAGTGCGGTGGTATCACCTGTCACACAAAAAAATTCTCCTTACAAACTCGTTCGCGAAGGGAGACAGCCCCACGTAACTCAAGGTTCCAAAGTGCAAACACTATAATTATTGTTTTATTACTCGTACAGGCGTAGTAATTGCCACTTAAGGAATTTGTATCCTATATTCAGTAGACAGACAGTTAATCATCGTGTATATTTTACAAAGAATTTACTTGGAACAGACTTAATATCGAATAACACGAGTTCAAGCGAATCATAACAGATACATAGTGCAGATTGATTGGGTTGGCTAGCACCACGCATAACGTGAAATCGTCCAATGCGCTCCTCTATCAATTGAGTACGAATTTTTTTGGCGAAGAAAAAACATTCAAGTACTTCCACATCACCTATAAATACAGACACGATCTTAACTCCAAGAGCGATTTCTACACCTCTTCCCTCAGTTTGTAAAAATTATAAGTTGAAGGAGGTAATTCCTTCTATGAGGGACATATATGGAAAGTACATAAAAAAATGCTGTGTAAACGAGTGAAATAAACACTCACTTTCAGAGTAACGCTGAAAAATGAAACTTATATCTGGTACTTTATGTATAGAATAGTTGGAAAGAACGTTGGAATAACCTGCTGAGTTGTAACCTCTCCACACAAGGGTCATATACTTCGTGGATACAGACGTTATTATTGATAATTTCAGGTAAGTCCATAAACAATTTAATATTAAATATCACACAATCATCAGTTTAACACTTACTATACTTTTGTGAGGAACAATTATTAACTATGATTAGATATTATATATATATATATATAATAAATTCTATATATATATAGTGAATATCACTCAAATAGATAGTATATATTATCATAGTGAGCCTACCTATACTTATATAATATATTATTGAGGTGAGCAACTATATATATATATATATCACTTATGAGTTATATATATCTATTAATATAATTAATATAAAATTAAGTATGATAATATATATATAATATATATTATTTTATATATATATATATCTATATATATAATTGTGTGTTTGCTCATAAATAACTAGACCATAGTTAGATGTAAAATAAAATAGGTACTTAACACTATTATAATTAGGAAAAAGAATAGATGCTTCCTATGGAACTTCTAATGCGGCTCCCGTCTCGAGCTTTGCGCGACGAATTACTTATACCACGTGAAACACTCACAAAACACTCAAAACAAACTCGGTGACACCACCAACAAATATATTATTATATAATATTGTTAACTTATATATTATTAATTATTAATATTTGAGCTATAATATAATTATATTATTAATATATATAATATATTATATATTATATATCTATATTATATATATATATATAGATTAGATGATGTAGTTTCTAAATAAATGAAAACTATCAAAAACTGCCACATCATTAAAAATATATAATTAAAATATAAATCTATAAATTTAAATATTTTATATTAATATATAATATAAAAAAAAAACATATATATAGTTATTAATATATATATATATACTATATAATAACTATTATATATATATATATGTGATATATTATATATAAATGATATATATATATGTTAATACTATATATATATTACCTATATATATCTAATATATATATTATATATATCATATATATATATTATATTTTATATATATACTCACTATATATATATTATATATATAATCATAGCGTATATAGTGATAATATTTTTTATGTAATATGATTCTATAATTTTTATATGACTGGGTATGAGCACACGCTTCGAATAACAATGCGATTTATTTTCAATTGTTCAATAAAAACAGAGCCCCAATGACTGTTTAAGTGACTTGTTGATCTCACACAAGAAACAAAAAAAAAAAAAACAAAAAAAAAAACAACAGTTTGCGTCAAAAAATCCAGCTTTAAACAAAAGAAATATTTGTAATAAAAACAAATTAATTTTTGAGTTACAAAAATTAACCAAATATGAAAATAGTTGGATGTAAGTAAAATGTAAATGAGTTAATATTTCATAGAGTGAGAGAAAAGTGTGACCCATATCTACTCATTAGAATCATGAGAAATAATCATATGTTCACCCAAGTGAGTACATTCTAAATGTGGCACAACATTATATCACCTCAGTTGAGAGAAAGGTAACCTATGTAAAAGTAACTTGAGAAAAATGAAACATGTGTGTGGACACTATCATTGGTGCTCAAACCAATAAATAATCAATGTCCCGTCAGGTACATAAAATAAAAATCATGGAGACAGTAAAATAGTAATGTAAAGACTGAACAAAATGTGTCCGTGTAAAGAATAACAGTTTTGAGATTCAAAATTCTCCGATTCTACTTTAAAGGTTGGGAATCTTAAAGAGTGTTACTGCGATTACTCTGACAGTCTTATGGCCGGTAAGCCAAAACCCCCATCAATAAATCTACTAAATATATAAAAAATAATTAAAACTATTTACATTTAAACCCAAAAAATAACTCTATAGCTTATTGGTCGAGGCTCAACACAAAGCACTTATTTCTTATTTCACTCACACACATCAGATTTAAGTGTATTTTTATCAACAACTGAGCCATTTGAGAATGAGCTACACACTTATTCTTTGGAATACTTAACCGGTACGGTGACTGAGACTATGATCAAAACACTAACACAGAATAGTCCGTTCGTAACACTATACAACATTCCTCCACAAGTATAAAAACTATTTGATAATTCATTACCAACACACTTATTAATCTTCATTACCCTATATGCATTATATATATATATATACTAAGTATATATAGGTATTATTATTATATATATATATAAATTTATAATATATATATATATATATTTATATAATTATATATAATATAATATATATATGATTATATGATTATATATTATATATATATAGATATATATATTATATATATATATATAATAATTATATATATATATATTAGCTATATATATTATCATATATTATAAATATTTATAAATATATAAATATATATCATATATATATTATATATTATATATAATATATATATATATTTATATACTATATAATATATAAATACTATAATATATAATTATATTAATAATATATATAATAATCTATATATATTATTTGAGTGAGTATATATTATATATATATAATATAGGTATATATATATATATATATTATAAATATATATTAGTATTATATATTAGGATATACACATATATATAATTATATTATTTTATTACTATATATTATATATAATCTAGTATATTATATATAACTCACTATATATATATATATTATAATATAATATATATTATATACGAGTATATATATTATATTATATATATAACTTTAATATATATATATCAAATAATATATATACTATATAATATATATATTATATATATATATATATATATATATAATATATATATAGTATATATGAAAAATAAAAAAATAATAAAAATAATTAAAATAGATACCCCGATTATAATGATATATAAGCGTCAACTTAAATTAAGCCCGAGTTATAAAAAAATTTTTCATTATCTTGGAAAAGATACCTTCACTCATTCAGCACAAATGTGCTTTTATCCTTTTGTAATTTTAAAGCTATTAATAATTTATATATTTAAATGCTATATATATATTATATATTATTATATATATATATAATATTATAATTATATATAATATATATTATATATATATATTATTAATTATATATATTTTAGACCTAATTTATTATATTATATATATATATATATATTATCATATATATATTATTATGAGTTATTACATCCGCTTTGTTTCGAAGGCAAAAACGCATTCATAAGCGGCATATTTAGTAATTTTAAATAGTAAACGACGCACTTTAAATGAATATAAGAAGTATAAATATATTTAAATAAATCTTATGCATGCTGTCTTGAAATATCATTTTATTTTATCTTTTAGTTAGACAATCAATTTTCCAAATTTTCCAAAATTAGCCTATTTCTCTCCCAGGCTTTGCAATTCTTTGAATAGTTTTAGATTCATCTTTTATATATCAATTATATAATATGTATATAGTATAATAACTACTATATATATATATATAAATATATATATATATAATATATAATAATTTATATATTATTCTATATATATCTATAATAAGTGGTAATAAGTGTTATCTTAATACTGACACACATCACGGGAACGGGAAGCGTCTTTCGTGGATCAAAAAAAATTTTACAACCAGGTACCTCCTCTTATTGATACATATAATAGACGTTTTAGGGTCGAAAATGATACACAAAAAAAATAAAAAAAAAAAAAAAAAAAACAATCCATTTATCTCAAAAAACTACATTATAGACTAACAGCGAAAAGCATACATTTTTTGGAATCCCCACCTGGTAAAATTTTTAGTAAGGAAAATGTAATTAAAGAATACCCCAAAGGGTATACCGCAACAAAGATGGCTGGAGTCGGGGTCCCTCGGCCTTCGGTGAACTACGGGGTAGTACTATTTCCCCCCCCCTCCGTAGAGGGTCTCCGAAACCTATCACCCCTGCTTTTATGGTTATTTATGGGTTTGTCGAGCCGGGGTCTCCCCCACTCCTTACTAGGGATATGATAACCGTCCCCTAAACCCTGTGTTTCCCACGTCGTACTCGGCCCCCTTAACAATGCTCGAGTATAATTAATACCTATATTATTCAATATTACTATAAATTATTGATAAGTTTCTTAACATTAAACTGGTAATATAAAAAAAAAAAAAAAAAAAAAAAATAAAAAAATAAAAAACAAAAGTTCATTTACGAACTATACTAGACCATCTAATTTATGTACTCATCAGATGCTTATACCTGTTAGATAAAATTTTTTTTTTTTAGATTCACCGAGCTCACCTGTTCCGTGTGGGTGAGCGGTTTAAAGAAACATTGATATATTACATAGTACTCCTCTCAATATCTTACGAAAGAACTGAAAGCTCCAGACCATTGAGAAATAGTCTACCTATCGCTATCTTTGGAAAGCACTGAAAGCTCTTCTTGTTCATTGATTTATGAAACTTAGCAATTACTACATTTCTGGAGCAATGAAAATCTTAACCATTAACCTATATAGCCTACCTATTTTCACCATATAAAATTACTGAAAGCTATAGATCATTGACATATATACCTTACCCATCTTGGCGTTTAATTTATATAGCCTACCGTTGCTCTTTTACGAAAGCACATAAAACTTTTGATCATTTATTTATATATCCTACCTATCGTTAACTTACGAAATCACTAAGAGCTATATATAGATCAGTGAGTCATCATTCGCTTAAATAGCCTTTCTATCACTACATTACGAAAGCACGGAAAGGTATAGATCATTGACTTGTATATGCTACCTATTGATGCCTTACCCACCTATTGCTACTTTACGAAAGCATTGAATGATCTCGAGTCTTGAACATTAACTTATATAGTCTACCCATCTCTACTTTATACTTAAGCACTGAGAGTTATAGATAATTTACTTATATAATCTGCCTATCACTTATACCTATCACTAATATAGTCTACCTATCACTCCCTTAAGAAAAGACTGAAAGCTATAGATTATTGATTTATATTCCCTACCTATCGCTATCTTATGACAGTACTGAGAGCTCTTGACTATTAACTTATATAGCCTACCTATCTTCTCTTTATACGATGCCATTGAAAGTCATAGGTCATTGGCTTATAAAACCTGCCTAATACTATAATATTAAACCACTGAAAGCTGTAAATAACTGACCTATATAACCTACCTATCTCTACCTTGCGAAAAATCTGAGTATTCTTGATCATTGACTTATATAGTCTGCCTATCGTTAATTTACAAGCGCACTGAAAACACTTGATCATTTATTTCTTTACCTATCGTTTTCGTACTCCAATTTATTTTAACTTCTTTTCTGCATGATATTTTTTATTTAAAAACAGTTCCACAATTTTTACATTTAAAATTCGTAATATTGAAAATAATTTGTTTATGTAAATCTGTTTTTAGGTTTTTACAGATTTAGAATTCTCAGAAGTCACTCGATTTGCATCAGAAATCGATCAATTTCCTTCAGAAATCAACGGATTATATATATATATATATAAATATATATATATATATATATAAAATCTCTCTTTATATAATTATATATATATATATATATATATATATATATATATATATATATATATATATATATACCATATACCTCTATACCTATATATATATATATATATATATATATATATATATATATATATATATATATATATATATATATATATATTATATATAATATATATATATATATATATATATATATATATATATATATATATTTAATCTTTGAGTTAATTTTACAAATTCCTGGATTTATTTTAAAATCCGTTAGATTTATTTCAGATCATTAGAATTATTTCAGCGATCATTAGAATTATTCCAAATATCATTAGATTTATTACAAAAATCGTTGGATTTATTCATAGACCATTGGATTTATTTTAGAAATCGTTGGATTTATAAAATCCAAGAAATTGATAATTTAATATACTTTTAAAACAATACTTTTTAATAAGTTTCTTCTTTGTTTAACTAAATTAAAAATTGCAGTTTTTAATAGTTTTCGCGTTATAATAAAACTCTTAATATACACATGTGAATTCTTATTAGCATAAAAATTAATTAAAAATAAATCAGTACGTTTTAACTTTAAATAATGAGTTTCCATTATTTAAAACATTTTATATAAGTATTGTTAGAGCAA
>JABUQX010032304.1:55000-62500 GCA_015478945.1 Trachelipus rathkii
GCAGCAACAGAACTTCTATTTTGAAGGTGCCAAAGATTCTGGACCTTTGCCACTGTCTTCTTCCAAGGGGACCTGTTCCCTTGGCTCCAGCCATGTACGGTAGCTATGTCCACTGTTGCAAGAAGGTTAAGGGTATGAGCACTGAAAAAACAAAAGAATTCAGTTTCTGAAGTCGGTGTTAATTAAATTTGCAAAAGTTTATCTATACTAATTTGATGAAAAACTATTTTCAAAAGTATGGTACCTACCAACAGCGGTGGTGACGTGGCAGTTCAATGATTCCTTCAGTTTCAAATTCCACTAGCTTGCTGTGGATTTCTGTAATCATGTCAACCACCAATTCAGGGTCTTTATTAGACTGAGCATCCGCCTTCTCTGTTCATAATAGTGGAATGCCTCACTGTAGTTGCGTCCGTTATCGGTTGTAATTGCTGCGATTTTCTCACTTAAACCGAATTCATTATGTATGCCACTCATTGTCTCAGCCAGGAGTTGGATTGTCTGACTCTCCTAAAATTCAATTAATGATTTCAGTTAATTGTCTTTCAATTAATTGTCTTTGGTACTATTTTTATATATTTTTTTGTTTTAATTCTTTGCGAAGTGTTCTAGTGCTTATTATTTGCAGATGATAAGAATTTCAGCTGAAAATTTTGTCGTTCTAAATTTTAAGTTAAGTTTTAGTTTGATTTTTAATTTTTTTTAATCATCATTTGATATATGGTTTTATCTTTTCTACTAGTTCTAATTAATATTGCTTAATATAGAGCTTATTTTATTTTTCTTAGTTTTTGTTTGCTTGTTCATGAGTTTGTGCGGGTGTGAGAGTGCGGGAAAGTTTTTAACTTTCAAGATTTTTCATATTTTACTTATTTACTGTAAATACGATTTCAGAGTTTTAGCATTTACGGTTTTAGATTTAGATTTTAGTGTGTGACACAATTTTAACCTGATTTCACCTCTGATTTTGTCTTTGTTTTTGTCTGTTGTTTTGTTTTGTTGTGGTTGTATGTGCATGTATGATGGCAGATTTGCACAGGTGCGGGCTTACAATCGACTTTACCAACATCCGTGGCTTGCAATCTAACTCTGCATCCGTGGAATACCACCTCTCTAACTCTAATCCTAACCTTTTTGCTCTTGTTTGAGACCAGATGGATAAGAATTCATCCTCTAACTCGTTTAATATGTCCAACTAAAACTTATTTCTTAATTTAAGTCTGATGGGTGGAGTATGTGCCTATGTAAACATGTAAACATAAACACTCCTGTAACACGTCTCGAGAACCTCGAATCTCCTAACCGATGTTCTGTGGCCTAAAATTTTTCTTCCTTCTACTTCAATAATTTTGTGCTTTTGCTATTGTTCCCCTAACAGAACAGATTTTCACACCTTTTTTTGAATATCTTACTACTTCTCACGAGTCTGTTATATCTTCTCATCCAAATACTGAGGTCCTCTATTTGGGGGATTTCAATGTACACAACACTGAATGGTTGGGGTCCTCTCATACTGATTTTGGTGGGGAGGAGGCCGAATCATTCAGCATTCTCAACGATCTGGAGCAATTAATTAAAGAGCCCACACACATATTCCGGATCGTCCCAACCAATTCTTGAACACACTTGACCTAAGTTTCACCACTAGTCCTTCTCTCTATAAATACACCACCTTCGCTCCTATTGGTAAATCTGATCACGACCTTATATCTCTTAATTTTAATACTTGCTCTCAAACAGCCCCATCCTGCCCTACGCGTTTTTTCTGGCACTTTGATCGGGCCGATTGGTGGGACTTGCATCGCTTCTACGCTAACTATAATTGGAATGACTGCTTTGACTCTGGTGACACTTCGGCTTCTGCCGATAAGGTGGGAGCTGTAATCGTTGATGGGATGAGCAGGTTCATTCTTTCTTCGACTAAATCTTTCTCTCCTCATAATCCATGGTTCGGTCGTGCTTGTTCTCTGGCAATTCAGGCTATAGACAGTTCGTATCGGGAGCGGAAAATTCTCGTTCTCCCATCACTCTTTCTAATTTTCATTCAGCTAGAAATCGTTGCAGTGATACTTTTGACGAGCAAAGCGGGCTTTCATCAAACGAAAGTGCGCTAACCTCCTTGGTTCTCCTACTTACAAATAAATCTTTCTGGCCTCTTGCCAAAAACATCTCTAACAACTTCTGTAAATCTGCCTTTCCTCCTCTTATTCGATCTGATGGTTCTGTTGCTAATTCTCCTACTAAAAAGGCCAATCTCTTTGGCCTCCTATTTTCCTCTAATTCAACCTTGGACGATTCTGGCATTCATCTTCCTCCACCTTCTCCTCTCAAGTGTCATATGCCTTTACCTGTGATTACATTTGATTGGGTGCATGGGCTCCTGAAATCTATGAACATTTGGAAGGCCGGTGGCCCGGATAGCGTTCCCCCGAAGGGAATGTGCTTCCATGCTGACCGCGCCCCTCGTTCAACTATATTCTCTATGTCTTAATACTAACACTTTGCCTCAGTGTTGGAAGCACGCACATGTCCAACCATTCCGAGAAAAGGAAGCCGCTCTAATCCTTCTAACTATCGCCCTATAGCTCTCATATTCTATCAAAGATCTTTGGAACCCTTCTCAACTCTCATTTTTTGGATCATCTGGAATCTCATTCACTTCTTTCCGATTGCCAGTAAGGCTTTCGGAGCTCGAGGTCTACTGGCGATATACTTTCCTATCTTACTGATTTATGGTTTTCCGCCCTTAGGAACTACGGGGAGACTTGCGTGGTGGCGCTTGACGTATCTAAAGCATTTGACCGGGTATGGCACGCGTCACTGCTCTCCAAGCTCCACTCCTTTGGGTTTCCTCCTTCTCTTTGCTTACTTATGTCTAGTTTTCTTTTAATTCGCTCAATATCGCCTGTTGTTGACGGGGCGACTTCTTCTTCTTCTTTTTCTGTCAATAGTGGTTTTCCTCAGGGTTCTGTCCTACCTACTTTTCATTAATGATCTTCTCACCTGCACATCTAACTCTATCCACTTGTATGCCGATGACTCAATCATTTAAATTCTACCCCCACTTTTACTTTTAGAATTGCCTCTCGTCTTAATCTTTCCGATTCTATTCTCGCTGATCTGGATAGAACTTCCGGGTGGGGTCGTCTCAACCTTGTGAAATTTAATTCTCTAAAAACCCAACTTCTACAAATCTCCCTCTCTAAAACACCTTCTAACTTTAATATCTCTTTTGACGGTTCTCTCGTCTCTACTGTTGACAATATAATTAAACATTCTTGATCTTAACATAAACAAAAAAATGTCTTGGAAACCTCACATCACAACGGTTGCTAGGGCGTCCTCAAAGAAACTGGCAGTTCTGTTTATACTGCGAGATTTTTTTTCCTCTTCTCAGTTACTCCAGATATACAAAGGCCTCATTCGCCCTTGTATGGAGTACTGTTCTCATAACTGAGGGGGCTTTGGTTTCACCCAGCTTTTGGATAGGGTCGAGTCAAAGGCTAAGAGACCTATAAACTGTTCCGTACTTTCCACTTCACTTGACCCTCTATCTTTGCGGCGCGATGTTGGTGCTTTTTCTAGGTACCGCAGCGGCAAGTGCTCGAGGGAACTTGTCACTCGCTTACCACCACCTTTAAGACGCCCTCGTAGCACAAGGAGTGCTGGGTTTGCGCATGAGTTTTGTGTGTTGATATTGGTAACTCCAGGCTAATTCGCTGCTGTGCTTCCTTCTTTCCTGCCACCTCTGTTCTGTGGAATTCTCTTCCATCTTCTGTGTTTCCTGCTGGATTTAATCTCCCTCACTTCAAAGCCTGCGTCTGTGCTCATCTGCGTAATTTGTGCTAGTTGGTGAGCTTCTGAGGCGCGCAACATCCCCTCCTTGAATAGGGCTCCGCCCGTGAGTGGTGGGGAAAAATAAAAAAAAAAAAAAAAAAAAATCAGTACTGTAATAAATATGCAACTAATATATATATATATATATATATATATATATATATATATATATATATATATATATATATATATATATATATATATATATATATATATATATATACAAATTATATTATTTATATATATATATATATATATATATATATATATATATATATATATATATATATATATATATATGTATATGTATATATATATATATATATATATAATAATAACTATAATAACATATATATATATATATATAATAATAATATATATATATAATATATATATATATATATACATGTTTATATAATAATAATTTATATAATAATAATAATAATATAATAATAATAATAATAATATATATATATATAATATATATATATAATAATAATAATAATAATATATATATATATATAATAATAATATATATATATATATATAATAATAATAATAATATATATATACATATATATATATATAATAATAATATATATATATATATATAATAATAATATAACATATGTATATATATATATATAATAATAATATATATATATATAATGCAAACCTGGCGATATTTCTGCAAAACAAACGATTTTACAAGACGGATTAAACAACATAAACATGATCTTGGGTCCGGCAACTTAAACTCTGCTCTTACTTCTCATAGAACCAACTATAACCATTCCATCAATATAAATAATGCAAATCAAATTTTCAACACTTCAGATATTAGTTTAAGAAAGCAAATTGAATCATTCTGCATTAGAAATTGGAATAACTATAACAAACAACAGGGCGAAGCGAAGATGGACACGATACAAATCAGTTTAATGAAAGACACGTATTTTTACAAAAAAATAATAACAGAAACCAACCAACTCCAAAATTCATAGTCAGTCTAATTTTTGATTCTTCTGTTCTTGCTCTCGATAGATCCATCACCTGAAGAGGCCTCCCGACATAGAGGCGAAACGTAGTATTACATTTAGAAAAAAATGTTACATTTATCTATTTAAAAAGTTTGAAAATAAATAAAGTTTAATTGAAAATGTTTATTAAGTTTTTATTGTAGTGAATAAAAATTGTGTAAGTGATAAGATTTTTATAAAGTAACCAGTATAAGGGCCTAAATTTATATAAATATTTATAAAGAAGGTTTATTTCTTTAAGTTTAAATATATATATATATATATATATATATATATATATATATATATATATATATATATATATATATATATATATATATATATATATATATATATATATATATATATATATATATATATATATATATAAAAGCTAAAGGTTTCGATAAAGATTGTTGTCAATATAATGGACAGTCATTCCTAAAAAGCCCTATTATGAGCTGTCTATGAGTTCACAGTTGTTGATACGGTTTTTTGACTGTAAAGCGTATTAATAAGGTCCCCGTTAGTCTTTTAGAAACCTTGTTCAATTTTCTGCTCAAGGTTCTCCCAGAGGGGAGTTGAAAGTCTGAGATGCCTCCAATGAACTCCCTTAATGCTGAGTTATTGGTCATGCTTATAGGCAGCATCATATCTACATTGAACCTAGTATGTAAAGAATATATAAGAAGTAAAGAATATGACAATAACTTTATATATACATGCATATTTTAAATTCTTGTGTTTCAGAAGAAAAAAACAATTAAAAAATTACTTTAACTCATATATTTATTCATTGCCTGGGCATTGTTTATCTTATTCTTCTTTGTGAAGCTCTCCTCGAGGTTAAGCCGGCGCTTCTTGGAGGGCAAGATACTCTCCTTGGACCTTGAACGGGCTGGACGACCTCTCTTACTCAGCCCCTCTATGGCTGCAATCAAGTCACCTAACATGGCCTTGTGCACCTAGTTTAAATACATAGAATTATATTGTTTATAAATTGTAAACAAATTAAATAACAGGTTGCTATCACTCTCCGCAGAAGTCAGATTTAACATCAGCTTATTTTTTAGTTCTATTAACTTTAAACTAACCTTAACTAACTTAACCTAATCTGTCCGTATTAATGAGCATATCGATAAAAAATTTGTATGAAATTTGTTCAAATCAGTCATCTATGAGCGACTGTTAAAACAGATTTTTCCAGAAAGTAACTCACCCCCAAAATAACTATAAATCTTCAATAAGTAATACAGTCACTGACTCAGAATATGTTAAAAAATAGTTCAATTTGTACAAAGAATTTAAGAAATACTCATACATTTGTACTACTTACATTTTCATAATGTTTCTTGAGGCCATGTTTAGATATGGTAGAGAAACTGTATTCATGGTTGCCACAGATTTGTTGCATGCACTTAGCCTTCCCTATCCGAACGACCCTCTCATGAATACCATCCTTCTTAACCTCTGTCTTTACATATCTTGTAAATAAAAAGAATCTGAAAAATTAAATAATTTAAATGAGCTCATCATTTATCAATACCAAAAAAGTCAAACATTCTAGTTATTTTTCAAATATTTATTCAGTAATCAACTAATCACTAAATAATCACTGTGAGTAATCAGTGACTGATAATCACACTGTCTATACCTTTCAAGACCTTCAATGGCCTTTTTCAACTCATTGACTTCCTGGCTAAGCTGATTGTCAGCCTCACTAGCCACTTCCTCCAGAGATTGAGTGTCTTCCTGAAGCAAGATTTATTCATCCTGGTCCAACTCCGTCACCTCAAAGTCACCGATTGGACTGATAGGTACCACAGGTGTGCTGGTCTTGATAATAGAGTCGCCAGGGATACTCCTGCTCCTACTAGGCCTAGAGGTTTTGGTCACAAAACGATCCATTTAGAGAATTTTAGAAATTTAAATAATTCACCAACAAGAAAAATTTATTAAAGTATACAATCTGACCTAACAAAACATAACATAAGATAACATAAGATAACATAACATAACATAACACTGATATATATATATATATATATATATATATATATATATATATATATATATATATATATATATATATATATATAGATATATATATATATATATATATATATATATAATATAGCAAAGTATATCGGTTTTTAGAAAACCTCAATCAAGTGATAAAGCATATAAAGCAAAAAAATTGAAAAAATAATTATTGGAAACGTTTCGTCTCTACTACGGTTATCCTCAAGTCTATATAATAAGCAATCTAGGTATTTAGTACAAAAATTATAGCATAAAATAGTTATTACAATTAAGAATAATTTAAAATTATAGTGACTGAAAATCGCAATCATAATTATATATATATATATATATATATATATATATATATATATATATATATATATATATATATATATATATATATCTAACTATATATATATATATATATATATATATATATATATATATATATATATATATATATATATATATATATATATATATATATATATTATAAATCATTATAGTATGTTAGATTCGAGAGATGCTATTGAAATTTATATATGTTACTACGCCGATATTTATTCAGAGGAGCAGAGCTACCAGGAGCAACTGTGCGGAACTGTGTGATGCGATGCTG
>JABUQX010032304.1:67500-70000 GCA_015478945.1 Trachelipus rathkii
ACTTTAATCACTTGATCAATAGGTCACAGATGATAGGGTAGGAGTGGGGTGTATGGTTGATTAGAGTTTGATCTATTGATTTATTGTTTAATTGACATAAAAATTTAGTAAGAGCAAAATGGGTTAGAATTTTGCATGTAATGTAGCTATTTTCTCGTTAATTTTATACAAAATGTGTTCAAACATGTCTTAAAGCAGTAAAGCAATAGCGCATGGCAGGACGGGAGAGGGGCTTGTATGGTGTGTTTGAACTATTGCTAAACTGATTTAGGGTCATTAAATATGTACTTTATTGACCCTAAAACAGTAATGCAGTAAAGCGGGAAAAGAGCTTATATTGGGTGTTTTTAGATACTACTTTACTACTTTAGGGTCAATAAAGTACATATTTAATGACTATGAAGCAGTAAAGCAATAGCGCATGGCAGGATGGGTAAAGGGGCTTCTTGTAAAAGTTGTTTGCGCTGCAGCTTACTGCTTTAGTATCAATAAAGTATATGTTTAATTACCCTGAAGCAGTAAAGCAGTAAAGCAATAACGCATTTTCTAATGTGAGAGGGGGTTGTATGGGATGTTTGCGCTACTGCTTTATTGTTGTAGGGTCAAGAAAGTACATATTTTAAATAAAAAAATGTTTAATAATGTAATAGATTTTTTGAAAATAAATATTTTTATAAATAACTTTAAGTAAAATGAAACTTATGAAATAATAAAATTTTAAACAAATGACAATATAATAGTTTAGCTTTACAAAAGAAGTTGTGAAAATATAATTGTTGCAGGTTAAAATAAAATGATGCACCAAAAATCTTATAGTTAATAATCAAAGTTTAGAAAACGGGTTTTCTGAAAAGAGAATAAAATATGGTGACTATGGTGACTACTGGTAGAGATTTGAAATCAGCGTATAAGATTTCAGCACCCGTCATTGATGTAACGTACATCATGCAAGCCAAAAGCAAGTTATGGATTCAAGCACCACGCTACTCTGGCTCAGTTAGCACTCAGCGTCCGCTCAGGAGTCATGTCGACTCCTTCCTTCCTTCTGAAGCTATGCACTCAGTGCTTTATTTCTTTTTTCTTTGAGAAGTCCCAGTCTGGGGGCTCTCAGATACCCCGTAAGAGCTTGAAAACTTTCAAAATCAAGTTCTAAGGGTTCGTATACATAAGGAAAGGTACCCCACTTGGTTTATTATATAGGAACTTGAAAACTTCAAAATCAAGTTCTAAGAGTTCGTAAACATAGGGAAAGGTTTCTCACTTGGACTATTATATCCTTATTTCAAGACTCTTCTCCAGCACCGGCTCAGGCTCAATGCTATGTATCATGAGCCTACTCAGGATCCGACTCCTTCCCTGACTCCGATTCCTTCACAGAAGCATGTCGGCTGCTTATTTTTCATATAACTATGGCCATAACCAACTACGGGGGTCTACAGTGTGAAACCTCACCTCCACCGAGGTGTCATTACCATCAATAAGAATCCCAAGTTTGAAAGAAATATGAATAGAAAAATCCAAGTCAACTGATGACATGACTTGGTATTTCCTACCGTTCAAAAGCTCCAGAGCCTCCACAAACGGTCTCACCTTTTGAAACGCGTCGTCGCTTTCAATAGCACTTCGTCGTCATTGACGTGCAGTGCTGCCACTGTAAAAAAAAAAAGAAAAAAGAAGTTGGAGACCATGACAAAGTCAGATGATGACATGACTTGGTCGATCATGCCCTGTGGAGAAAGTTCCAGAAAAAAAATGCTAAAACGCCATTAGCTTAGCATTATTTCAGACCCTAGCCGAAAAACAAAAAGCAAAAAAAACTTGGAGGGGCGACAACACTTTACCGGGGTACAGGGGTACATAACCTCGTCTGCGGAGAGGTTACACCACCAGCAATAAAAACTACTATGTGAGTAGTGGAAACGAACTCTCTAAGACACCCTAAGGGGGATCCAAAAACTTTAAAGAGGTCTGCTTTCACCTTCAGAGGATGCAACAATACCCAATCTTGCTTACCAATAGGTGACACTACGACCTTTAAGTATACCAAATTTCTAGGGGATACGATCTATATAACAACCTTGTATACGACTAGGTTACGTAATCAAAAGGGGGGGTACCAAGTTTCAAGGGGATAGGATCTATCTAACAACCCCTAAAAAGGGTTGAAAATAACAAATTTAGGAAGGGCGGTACCCCCTTTTACAGACCAGTCAGGGATACGTAACTTCATCTACGACGAGGTTACGTTATCAAAAGTGAGGGTACCCAGTTTAAGGGGGATACGAGCTCTTTAAACTCCCTAAATTGAAAGGGATAAATTTATTATAAGACACTCACCAATACCGCTCCATAACTACTTTAGCCGTGTCGTCATTTTCATAATCCATGGTCCATAACACCTTCTAAATCTAAAAGGTTATCCCATATCTTATCTGAATCCTCCACTATAATAGTAACCTATTTTCTCTTATCTCCAGGAACTGAATATTTTTCGCAACAT
>JABUQX010032305.1:0-10000 GCA_015478945.1 Trachelipus rathkii
GTTAATGTGTGCGTATGAATGTGTAATTGTTGTAATGAACATCTCGTGTAATGTTGATGACTGCGTCATAAACATACACTCGAATGTGCGCACCTACGGTGCGCACACATACGAAAATATAAAAGGGGGGTAGGGTAAAGTAAATTAAATAATAATAATAATAATAATAATAATATATACATACATAAAATTACTTACATTAAAAAATACAATCATATGTACACGCGCTACGCGCGCTGGATCTCGTGCAACATTGCAAATGTTGCTTTGGAGCAATACATATTTGCAAAATGATTGCACTCAATATCTATGGCAATGTTTGTCGTTGTACTCTAAATTCTCGTACTTATTACTTTTAAATCCATATATACAAACATCTATTTTTCACCTTTCTGAAGTAACACTATTTACATACTAATCATCACTACAACACACACACGTAACACATATATTATAAATATTTATATATATAATATATTATATATATAATATTATATTAATTAAATATATATATTATTAAATATATAGTATATATTATATATTATATATATATATATAATATATATAATATAATAATAAAATATATATATATTAATATTATATAATATATTATTATAATATATATAATATATATATTAATATATATTAATATATAATTAATATATAATATAATATTAATTAATATATAATATATATTATAATAATTATATTTAATTGAATTTTTTATTGTATATAATTTATGTTATTTATAATATTTAATTATATTAAATTATTAATTTTATTAATTATATTATGGGCACATAATAATAATTAATAATCTCACTCTCTCTCTCTCTACTCTATCTCTTTCTACTATTATTCTCGATCTTCATGTTTCGATATATGTAAGTCCCTTCCTGTCTAAATCTTCCTGTCTTTTCCGATTGCTAAATCTACTACTTACTTACTCCTAACTATATATATATATATATATAATATAATAGTATCTACTCATATCTTATTCTCTCTCTCTACTTCACTCATATTTTCAATTTAAGTTACAAATATTCAAGGTTTTCAGGTAAAAATTATAAATGCTCAATAAACTTTTTATTTTCATTATATTTATTAAGTTTTTATAATTATAAAAATTATATATCTGACGCTATAGTGCTTACTGTTAATACTTATATAAATTATACTTATATATAATTAATAATATAATATATTTTTATATATATATATAAATATATATTATATATATATATAATATATATATATATATATATATATAATAATAGTATATATTATATATATTATATATAGTATAATATTATATAATTATATATATATATATATATATATATATATTATATTATAATATATTATATTATATATATTATAAATATATATATATAATATTATATAAATATATGTATATGTGTGTGTGTGTGTTGTGATTGAATGTAGTTGAGTGTGTATAGAAAGATGAATAATAACACGAGTCTTAACTCGAGTATTACATATGTGCAAATAACTAATATTTTAATTTATTATAAAAGTGTTTCAAATTTAAATATATACCTGTAATATTTATAGTAGTATTTTATATGATAATTAGGATTAGAGTTGTCTAACTGGAGCTCATTTATGATATCTAGGAGTAATGCATATCCCAATGATAATCCATATTAATGACGTACAATATGGCGATGGACATCGATATCACAATGAACACAACAAATCGCATCAAAAATGAACTCAACGCACTAACCATGATCACAAAGTAGATGAGCCATAATCAATCCCGTAGATAGATAATGTGATATTAATAATATAAATAATGATGATTAATAAATAATATAAATTAGATTAGATATATATTAAATAATTAAATTAAATAATTAATAATTAATATTATATATAATATAAATAATATATATATATATAATATATATAAATAATAATAATAATAATTTATAATAATAATAATAATATAATAATATATATAATATAATAATAATATAATAATAATATTAATAATAATAAATAATTAATAAATATATATCAATCATACTTTTCCATCATTCTATAACCTATAATCTCTACCTATACATAGCCAAATACTCCTAGTATACTTAATAAATAATCTCATCTTATGTTTGATATTGAAGAACTATTACTTATAACACACACATACCTCTTCTATTCATTACCATGAAAATTCAAATCATACAACATAATTACCTACCATTCCATTTTCTCCCTTCACGCTCACAAAATGCCCCTGCTAGATGCATTTTCTAATACAGCCAACTACAATCAATATATTTTAATTTATTATTCTATACTAAATATGATAACCTAATATATATTTATTTATATTTTATTATATATGAGATATACCCAGTTTTCATTATTAAAGAGTTCTTGAATAATATACATTTATTTTGATTTCTTACGATAATATATTTTCTATTAATTTATTTATGAAGAAAACCCATATTATATTTTTTATATTGTGAGACTCACTAAAAACCCGTATAAATAGTGTAACACAAACAAGCCCATCAGGGGCCTCATCCACTATCACGGACTATGCGCTACTGCTTCACGTCATATTTTAGAGATAACACATTATGTTATGTGAAAATAGCTTATTATTAATAATTAATATAATTAAATATATTAATAATTTTATATAATATAATAATTAAAATTAAATAATTATATAATATAAAATAATTATAATAAAATTATAAATTAAATATATATATAAAATTAATACATATATATATATAAAATAAATAAATAAATAATAATAATAAAATAATTATATCTTAAACTGATAATAATAATATAATAATATTTTAAAGAATAATAAACATAATAAAATAAGGTATTGTTAGAAAATAATAATAATCAATAATAATAATTAATATAATTAATAATTATATATAATTACTCATAAATAATTAAATAAAAATATAATAATATATAATAATATTAATAATATAATATTATAATAATAATAATAATAATATATATATTAAATTAATAATTAATAAATAATAATATAAATAATATTAACAATAATATAATATAATATAATAAATAAATAAATAATAATAATATAATATATTAATATTAAATATACAATTATAAATAATAATATAATAATATTAATATATAAAATATAATTAAATATATATATAATATATTAATAATATAATATAATATATTATATATATATAATAATAAATATTGAAAACAAAATAGAAATATAAAAATAAAATAAATAAAGGAAAAATAAAGTATTATTTATAAAATAATACAAAATAATATAATATATATAAATATAATAATAATATAATAATAATAATAATATTAATATATAAATATATTAATTATATATATAATAATAAATTAATAATATAAATTAATAAATTAATAATGGTGTTGTAGTTTGTTATGTAATAGGATGTAATAATATAAAATAATATATATAATCACTAATATTAATATATATATTATATACTATTATATATTTATATATATATATATATATATATATTATTATAATATATATATTAATATATATTATATTATATATATTTATCTTTTATATATTATTGTACGTTTGCCTAAACAACCAAACCTAATTCAAAAATATAAAAGTAATTGAAATACATAATAAAACATTGATATTGAAACACCAAATCAAGTAGAATCTAAATAAATAAAGAATAAAATATATTATAATAATATAATAAAAAAAAAAAAAACCAAGAAACAAATATTAACTAAATAACTCATTAAATGAATAAAATATGAATGTTTATTATATATCACTCGAGATATAATATATGTTAATATAATATATATAATATATAATATAATTAATATATATAATATATTAACATATATAATATAAATATATAATATTATTATATATATAATATATATATATATATTATATATATATTAATATTAATATATATATTAAATAATATATATTATTAATATATAAATATTATATATATATATTAATAATAATATATATATACTATTATATTATATATTATATATTTATATATATAATATTAATATAGTATATAATATTATATATATATATATATATATATATATATAATAATATCATTATACCATCTCCTTATTAAACCGCAGTATATTAGGGGTTAGAGTGATGCGTTAGTAAATATATAACACCTGAGAATAAACAGAAAGGTAGTAGGAAAAGAACGGTACAAGTCCGTTAAAAATAGTAAAGCTGTCACTCACTTTAATCCATATGAGTTAACCCCTTTATGACTCCATCTAAGTGTAGTAAACTCATATATAATAATATTATATATATATATATATATATATATAAATATATATTATATAATATATTAATTAATATATATATATATATATTATTATATATATATTAAATATATTTAATAATATATATTAATATATATAATATATATAATATATATTAATATTAATATTAATATATATATATAATATATATATATATATATATATATAGTATATATTTAAAATATATATTAATAATTATAATATATGATATTTATATGTTAATTATAAATATAACATATATATATATATTATATATATATATATTAATATATATATATAATATATATACTATATATATATATAGTATATATTATATATATAATATAAAGATTCAAACAGAAAAAAATATTTAAAAAAAACTTGGGTTTGTTTTTGCAAAGATGATATTTAAGTAAAATGTAGATTATTGATATAATATTAATTATATATAATATATATATATTAATATACCGATATATAATATATATATATAATATATTAATTATATAATATATAATTATATATATTTATTATATATATATATTAATATAAATATATTATATCTATATATATATTATAGATAAATAAAGTTATTATAGAATTGTTTATTTTTTCCTGCGAGTATATATTATATATATATATATATATATATATAATACTATTAATATATATTATATATATATAATATATTTCACTATGTATAAGTATATATATATATATCAAATAGTGTAATATATATAAGAATGATTGATAATCTCATCCTGCAACTCACAAATTCATTTCGAATGTAAAGATAATATAATATTAATTCATTATTATTAATTATTGAATAATCTGCAAACTTAAATACAAAAGCAGAAAAGCAAAAAAAACAAATTGGAAAAAACCTACAGCAAAAATATTTAACATAAGAATATGATAAAATTAATGAATATAATGAGTAGAGAAGGTAAGATTAGAAGCAACATAAATCAGAACGTAAGAAAACATTATATATAATGTAAGAAATATTTTATATGTACTGATTATCATAAAACACAGATAAAGAAAAGCGAAAAAAGAAAAGCGAAAAAAGAAAAACAGATGGCAGTAAATGAGTAAATAGAAACAGAAGATTATAGCTAAGTAAAGTAATACCATATCAATATAAAAACAAGAACCAAAAATATACCCAAAATATAATATAAATATAAAATCACATCAATACTAAATATAAAAAAAAAAAGAAAACAAAAAATATACCAAATAAAATTATAAATGCAAAGAAAGATATGAATTTATTTGCATATTCATTTACCTCTTCCCTCCTTGATACAGATCCAGAAATTTAAAAACTACTCAGGTAAATGGTCCACGCGTCCCATATTTTCTTATTCTTGCATATCTAATTCTACTGCTAATATTATGAGTAATACGTGCAGAGTAGTTTTTAAAGTAGACCCTAATTTTATAACTACTACAGATTAAAATAAGCATTGCTCAATTTAAGCTTTTTTTTTTGCCTATTGTGTTGAAAGAGGCTTTATTGTACATATATAGGGTTTTTAATCTCTCTTGTAATGTTATTGCTATATCTTATTTATTAGAGCTTTTCTTTTTATTCGTTTTAGTTTTTTGTTCTTATTTGTTTAGAGTTTTTTTTTCTCAAAGTTTTATTTATTACTGAAATTGTAAACTATGGATATGAGAATCATTATTGAAATATATATATAATATATTATATAATATATATATATATATAATATATATATATTAATTAATATATATCTAATATATATATATTATAAATTTTATTAATATATTAAATAATATTATATATATTTTATATATATATATATATTATATATATATTAATAGTAATATATATATATATATATATATATATATATATATTATATATATTTATATATATATTACAATAGATGGTCTATATATAATATAAGGCTCGTCTTTATGTGAGGTACTTATTGAGGGTATATATACTGCCAGCCTCATTATTTACTCATTAAAAAATTGACTAGCCAGCATAGGATGTGTGATATAAGATATATATGTAAAATTATTGTCAATAGTTAAAATATAAGTGATTCGAGTATTATTTTTTTTTAATAACATATATATAATATATAAATAGATAATAGACCCAAGTACTCATTAAGATTAACTTTATGAGATTCCACTTTTTTTATTCAACCTTATATATTATATATATATATGCTAAATTATGTGCTGTATCGATATTTAATTTTAATATATTCAATTAATAAAATTTTGAGGTCATTATACTTTTATGCGGACCTATAAATAATAGCATATTTAAATTATATATATTCTTTAAAAATATAGACTAAATATAAAATATAGCAACATACAAAAATAAAGAATTCAAATTCCTATAGTACTTTTTATATATATGTTTAGCCAATGATATTGGGCTTGCTAATTTACTTTACTATTTTTGAGCAAAGTTCTGAGCTGAGCTGTTTCTTCTATTCATAGTCATCTGGGATTTCATCGGTTCAGATATGTTTATTGTAAGTGGTCGTGTGCCTCTCGATTGCTCTCATGTATTAGTTGAGTGTTATCTTCCATACTTACTCTTCGCTCACTATTTGTTATCCATTCGGTCCATAGATGCACCTACAGAAAGTTCCTAGTTATGTCAATGATCTCTACTCTCTCGATTTCCAGTCCTCTGTTACACTACTTGCGGTGCGTGTGTGTGTATTAAGCTGTGTGTGTTGGCTCCAGTCTCTTTCTGTTTTAATCTTGCTCTCTCTGTTTCTTTTGTTTTTGTCTGTTCTTTTTTCTGTAAGTCTGCTCTTTTCGGGCGCGCGCTGCATCGAGACCAACACAAATACTACTCATCATCATATACATCTACAAGTGGGGGGGGGGGGGGCGGAATCAATCTCATATAATGCAAAAAAAATTAATTACCCTTCTCTCGCTGATATAGTATATACTCTTATATCTCTATCTATCTATCTATCTCTTACTCTTTTATTATATTAATATATATTATTAATATATATAATATATATATATTAAATATATATGATTAATATAATTATATATAATTATATATATATATATATATAATATATATATATTAATATATAATATAATATTTAATAAATATATATATTATTATATATATTAATATATATAATATATATTAATTAATATAATTGATATATGTGTGTGTGGTTGATGTGATGTGATGTGAAGATAGTGGATTTGAGTGGAGAGCAGCACGAGAAGGTAGTAGGAGTTGGTAAGGAGGAGAGTGTGGCTATTTCCATTGGTGCATAAGACAATTAAAATAATCTAGATTCACAATTCATGACTAATATTAGACGTTTTATTAACCCGTATTATTGTTTATATCTACTAATATATTTGTATACCACCTATTATATTACTATTATAATAACAATATACCAAATTTATATTATTTAGGCTCTATTTGGAGAGCTTATATTTTAGTAAATAAAATAAAAGGAAAAAACATGAGAAATAAATAATAGTAGCGAAGAAAATAGAAGCATTAATGCACAGGTAAACTTGAGAGAAATAATTTATTAATTTAAATTAGTATATTTCATAAAATTATGTGAAACACCTGTACCCACACAGCAAACACACACACACACACCACACATCTCATCATACTCCTAAAATATAAAAAAGATAAATTATATAGGTATAAATTATAAATGCCGTTTTGAGGAAATCCTATCAAGATATTGTAATATAATATTTTTAAGATAATAAGTAATAATTGGTGAGATTTTACATATAATATATTTATCCTACTCATCTTATAGAGTAGTTATGAAGTATTTTTATTATATTTAGCAAGTAATGTGTTAGATATAATGCATGCTAATCGAATATTAAAAAAAAATAATAAGTTGTAATTTAAATTGCTCACATACTAATATTATATATTAATCACCACATAAATATCTAAAATCGATAAAGCAGTACTAATCTTATTTTTAACCATAAGTAAATATCTATGACAGAATAAAAATAAGTGATAACTATGATATATTTGGATAATGTATATAATATATCAATGATATACTAGTATAATATATATATTATTTAAATACTTTATTATATATAATATATTAATATAATATAGTATTAATATTATAATATTATAATATCATTCTTCCAAATAATCGATATTTTTGTGATTCACTCGATAACAAGAATAAAAATAACAAGCGATTTCGGCATTTTTTTGTTTGTTTTTTATATATAATTATTTTAATAATATTTTTAACTACTCTATATATATATATTTATAATTGTTTTTTACTCATTTTACTCACGTGTTTATTCTACATAACTGTACTGCATTAAATATAATATATTTTATAATTGTTTTTATAAAAAATTTATTTGTAAACACACACTCTCTTTTAATTTCATGCCTGCATTCTCGATAAGACCCCTCCCAGTTATTATATCTTGAATAAAGTCTCAAAATTAACTAACGAGCCCCACTGTACAAATCAGTTCTTAAGTAACTATATAGTAAAGAAATTAGATATGTAATTAAAAAAGAGATAATAAACTAAGTAAAAGTCCGAGAGTAGCTACTAAAGCGATCAATAGAAGTCGGACCGAACTTCGGAGCGGTGTTATATTTGGAGAAAAGGAGAGAAAATAGTTGCAGATAGTTGAGTAGCAGTACAGCGCAACAAAGACTAGCACAGTCCAGAAGTGAAGTAAAGATATAAGAATTCCCAAATGATAAGTAGTCAGAAATAGTTTTTCAAAAGTCAAATATAGTGTTTTTCACAAGCTTACTTCTACGTCTCTTGCTCAGATACGGAAGGCTTAGGAGAGAACAATGATATTTTCATAATGTGAGAGAGTAAAACTATATTATGATTAAAAGTAATATGTAATATAATTAATATCTTTATAAACCATATATTTATAATGTTCATATTTGATAGTTTTCACACGTTATCTTTTACACATATTCTATTAATCAATATTAATTATTTATCTGACTGTTTAATTTTTCATATTAACTTTCGTACATATATATAGATACTCTTGAAAAGATAGCGGAGCTCATTAATAGTAGATTTTAGTGTAGTAGTAGAGAAGAAGTTGAGTGAGAGCAGTGGAGTGAGTACGAGGTATACAGAGAAGAAGAGGAGAGAGAGAGAAAGCGAGAGAATTGCGTTTTCTACGAGTATTTGATGTTAAAAGTCTTATGTATGCTACTGTACGAGAAGGAAGGAGAATGATGATGGATATATTTGTTATATATATCTCTGTATCTCTATACACTACTATAAAACTCTAAGTAATATTGTTATGAGAAAAGGTGATGCATTCTTAAGATAAAATGCAATTCTTCTTTTTCCGCTGATAGCCTTGACATTTTTTTATACAATAAATTTTTAAAAATTAGCCCCTCCTATTCAAAAAGCCACATTTTTTTCCGCTTAAAATACGAAATTTATTAAAATCAATTGAAATTCTTTAAAAATATTTTACTTAAAAATTTCAAAATATAATTTCGAAAATAAACACATATCGTATGTTAAATCCTCTCGAGGGAAAGCTTTTGAAAGCTTTTACCTTCTCAGTGTCCGTAGCCCGTAAGGCAGTGAGTCAC
>JABUQX010032305.1:20000-22500 GCA_015478945.1 Trachelipus rathkii
TTCCTAAATACATTAAATTTATAGTCTCATGTTCTGTTTAAAATATTATTAAAAGATTTCGCTCCATAAATTAATTTGATTTAAATTGTAATTTTAATGATAACAGAATTATTTATATCTCCTTCTCTCTCTATCTCTCTTTCTTACAATCTTTCTTTTATAGCTCAATCAATCTCCCTCTATCTCTCTCTCCCTCTCTCTCTTCTCTCTCTCTCTCTAATCTGCGCTGCATTGCTATATTTTAAATGTTAGAGTACCTTTTCTTTCCAAATTTATTTATTATATATTTATATATATGTATATATATATATATTATATATATATATATATATATATATAATATAGTATATATATATATAATATATATATATATATATATCTATAAATGATAAATGTATACATATATATATATATATATATATAATGTATAAATATATATATATATATATATATATGAATTTATGCATTATTATATAATGTATTGATAATATAATATATATATGCTATACGTATATGTATACATTTATGTATATTTTATAATGATAATATATATATATATATATATATATAATTATATATATATAGTATATATATATATATATTAGTTAGTATATATATATAATGTATATTGGATATATATATGATAACTGTTTGGTTGGCAGGTTAATGCACAGCGTGATTTATAGTGATATAACTATACAAATATATATATATAGTAAGTAATATATATATATATATGTATATATATATGTGATGCAGGCAGATGTCATTTTTTCCGGGGCATTCGAGGATTGCGGTGCGGATGTTTGATTTAATATCCGCGTGATGGCGGATGCGATGCCGGATGTCTGGATATTATATATATATATGATATATATATATATATATATATATTATATATATATATATATATATTATATATATTATATAGTATATATTAATATATATATATATATAGTATATATATCATATATAAGTACAGTGTATATATAGTATATATATATATATATATATATTTAAAAGTATATATATATTATTAATATATAATAATTTATATATATATAAATATTATATATATATAATTATATGATAATATATATATATATATATATTTATATATATATATATATATATATTATAATATATAATAATATATATATATATATATTATATTATATATATGATATATATTTCGAGCTTTAGCCAAAATCTAATATATATATTGTGTTGAGCTAGGTGCAGGACGGGACTCCACCAAATGCCACCCACTAACCTCTTTCCCTCCAACCTTCGCCTTTAAATGAAAAAGATTTACAATGGATTATATACTTTTTGCAATGTATTGAAATTCAATATAGAGAGGTTTGTGCTTGAGATAACATCAATTTCTCTGCTGCCCTTTCTCTGATAGAGTCCTGGTTTCTCTCTCCACTATAATATAGCTGTCAGAATTGGCTAAATACTCTCTCGCCACTTGGAACACTGTTAGAGGACAGAGCCAAGTATTTTCCCCTTGCAAGTTTACTTAGCGTGGGTAAACATTTTTGCTTAACTTTTATCCGAACTGGAATAGGATCATCATTTGTACTAGTCGTTTTTTTCTTTGGTGATAGTTTTCACATCACTTGCAATACTACATTTTGTGGTAATGCGTGTGTTCTGCAATCACTAATGGACTGTAGATTCTTTCCAGTGAATCTGTTATTGATTTTTACTTGTAAATGTTGGATTCTGTAGATTTCCGTTTTTTTCACTTTTAATGGGTGGCGAAGTTAAATAGACTATTCGGATTGAATTTTTCAACTGCCACAAAGTGACGATTAACTTGTTCTAATATTTGTGTTACAAAAAACTTGCCCTTATAACGGGGATCTAAGTTGCATTAGTATGAAGGTCATTAATTTCCACAGAACCAAAGTTTTTGTCTAGCTCTAGTTTTATTACATCTTTCATTCTTTTTTAAACCGTCATCATTTTCATTTTTATTATAAAATTCTTTATCAAACTCGACAATAAATATCCGCCAACATCGCAGGGCAAACGCGCGAGTCATTGAATGTCTGCGTCGGGCTGGTCAAACGAAGGATGTTCCAGCCGCTCAGTGAAAGAGGGAAAAGGAACTTCCGGCTGACTGGGTTAACGTTCACTTCATCAACCAAGCGTCTTCGGCTCTTCGTCCTTTTCTCTCAACTGCAGAAACCATTAAAGCTAATCAGATGAGAGGAGGATCAAGTGTCGGGGGATGGTCCACTGGGATTGCGGAGGGCGATGCGAAGCCTGACTCACATAATATAATATAATATATATATATATTATCGATTATTTTATTGATTATTTTTTTTTTTGTATATATAATATATATATATTATATATATATATATCATATATATATATTATATAGGTATATATTTATATATATATATATACTATATTATTATATTATATATATATATACACCACGTGTTAATAGTTTATACTACTGACTGTTACTACTATGTAT
>JABUQX010032306.1:0-7500 GCA_015478945.1 Trachelipus rathkii
CAATGGGATATTATACTCCCACAAGTAATATTAAAATATAATCACCTGAAACATTCAGAAACAGGCAAGGAGATTCTATTTAGAGACGCCCATGGAGTTCATCCAAAACTACCAAGGGACAAGGTAATAGTATTGGGATAAAGGGAATAATAAGTATAAACTCATTCCCTGGGCCAACGGGTAGCTCTTGGGGTTCGAAGAAAGGTGAGAGACATTTAAACAAATGAAAGAACGTATATCAAAGGACTCCATGAATGGGTAATTAAAGTAAACTAAATGACGACTTATGTTGTCGAAGTTCCAGATACTCAAAAAGATGCAAAGGGCAGATATCACCTGCCATCACTAAAATGAAGAATTGTCACACCGTGACATTTAGACCAACTCCAATTTTCATAGAACTTCTGACACGACCCTTTAGCTCCGGTTCAGGAACCAGTGGAGGAAACAGAATTAACCGAAACAACAACTGATATTCTAGAATTGCCAAATTTTAAATGGATTCAGACGATGAGTAAAGTGAAGAATAGTAGCTTTCTAGAGCCTCATGTTCCACTCCGATTTCTAATGAATATATCACCTGAATCAGGTATCCTGTTAGCGAATTCCTAAACCCATTTCCTCGGATCCTAGATATGCGATCAACAACTCCATCCTAATAAGGAGCATTTATGAGAACGACCAATTGGTTTATATCTCATTCTCATATCATTTGGGGAGTTTGTTTCTAACACCGGAACAGATATCGGTGATACCTCTTTTAATTAATAACTCACCTAATTTGAATATTTCATCTTCGGACATAAAGGACACACCTACATATACTTCTTACATTCCTATTAATATAACTCAAGAAAGAGAACAGTTACCAGTGCCTCAAAGACAGGCTAGAAGGTTATCCATGGAGGATTTATCGTCCAGAGCCAGTTTTACGGGCTCTCCACAAGCACAGAATCTTTACGACGACATTGCTCCTTTGGAATCTTTAGGAAAAACATCCACACCTACAATAGGTATACCTAAACTGGAACCTTCCACACTATCAGAGGTTCAAACTCACTCAACCAGATCCCGGTAGAGATTCCATTGGGGACATACTGCCTTAATCATCAAAAGAGCTAGAATTGGACAAGTTCCAATTTTCAAAACACCACCTCCCATTAAACTACTGGAAAAGGAAAATAAAAGGGCGGGCACCAACCCATCTACAAGGGTGAGAGGAAGACTAGATGAATCAAGGCCCAGGGTCTTACAGCCTCCTGGCACGCCAAAGATCTTGAGAAGAAACAATACACAACCCTGGGTACAACCCTGTGTCTTGGAAAGAAGACGAAGAAGGCATACAGTTGCAGAAGAACACTTGGAAGAAGAAGTGGCAGATGAAGAAGGACCTGAAGATGGCCAACCACTCACTACCAAATATTTTTTCAAAATCTGTAGATTATGTAAGTGTTTTTGTGTTTAAATTGGCATAATAATAATTGTGCCTTTATATCAAATAAATTTTTTTTGTTATTTTTTATTTTTTTGTAAAGTAAAATATGAATAAAAATCATTCCTATTTGATTGAGAAATTTTTTTACCTGAAAAACTGAAATTAACCAGAAAAAAAGGTGATCATCTTTTCAATTTGTCGGTGATATTCTGGTGAGATGGATCGTCTGGAAGAGGAAACTGAATAAATCGGAGATCATCTTTTCAATTCGTCGTGTGATGTTCTGAGAAATAGGATCATTTTTGGTGACTACACGAGGGAGTAAGATGACTAATACGACACCTGCTGAAAATGAACAATAGAAGAAAGCGACATGGGCATAACATCAATTGAATCTACAAATATATTAGAAAAATCTTTGTCAATAAATGTTAAAATTTTTTTGTTTTTTTTAAATGAATTTAATCTATACTAACCTTATTAAACCTGCTAAATTAAAAGAGGGGGGGGGCTCTAAAGCACTGTCTTATTTAATTAATAAAACAAAAATCTTATTATATGCCATTATGAGAATCTAATCTCCAGTATTATACATTTCAGATAATTTTTGTTGGCCATTCCATGATGTCCTATTTGGAATCAGAATATGACCAGAAATTTTCTAATCCAAAGAAACATAATTTTCAATTCAAAAGGGCCATGTATTATCGGTTCGAAGACATCCCTCGGTGTGTTAATACACATATCACACCAGATACAACTCATCTTTTGATATTCTCGGTCTTTAGGATGGCTTATCACCAATTGATTTATCTACCTACAAATTCTAGAGGTCGATATAGGGAATACAAGATAACTCTTCCAGATGTCAATTTCCGAGCTGAGGAAGTTGTTCCGATAATGGAGGGAATTCATCAGCTCGCTTATAAAGCCAACCCTAAAATGAAAGTTTTTCTGGTGCTGCCAGCCTTACCTGATCTTCCATACTATAATTTTCACAGATATATTGCTCATGCTCCTGAGGAAGTTCAGGAATGGTACCACAGTTTTAAACGTTCAAATCCTAAAGATTTAAATAGAGATACGATTCTGGTCCATAATGAGTTGCTTAAGTTGCACACTACTGCCTTGCAGTGGAAAGGCAAACGTACATTGTCGATGACCGATGCCTTAAGATTGGTTCGTCGAGACTTATATGATCAATATAAGCTTTTAGTGAATCCAAAGAATGAGGTATACTCATTGGGGGCTGATGGCTACAACAAAGATGGGATACACCCGAATAAAGAATTTGCTAGGGCCTTTTGGCAAATGTTAAAGGACTTTGACACCCTGGATATGATAGTCAGAAGACCAGCACATGAACCTTTTCAAATGACAGTAGCTTCACAATTTTGTCATCGTCAGGTTACTATAGAGGATGAGGACACCACAATACAACCCTTAACAACCCTTGCAGGTCCAGGTTCATCCGGAACTTCGTCCACCGAACGGAAATACTTGCGACCTGTAAGGTCATCTGAGGCTAGACATAGGCCGGAGGTTCATTCAAGTCTTTCTTGCTCGGATCAGAACCAAACCGCTCCCAAGAACCTCCGACCTTCCTTTGACCAAATCTCGAGCAAGTCAAAGAGAAACACCTGAAGTGTCTCCCTTTGATCCCAATCCAAGCTAATGGTCAATTCAATGTTCCATTTCGTCGTCTTTTTATATTCCTGTTAGCAAAATTACATAGAAAATCTCACTGGCTAAATAGATCTTTACAACGTATGACTTATCAGGAAGCCGACCTCATATAAGGTTCATTTAATATATTCATCACTTATGCCTTGGGGGTACTACACACTAAAAACGATCATATAGATGGAAAGGAATTCCGTCATATTCTTGAAAATCTCACTCAGGGATATGAACAAAAGGGGCCTTAGATACCCTTTCACACACATTACACTTTTCTTTTTCTGCCTTTCTTTTGTTTACTTTCCCCTTTTTCTCCGTCAAGATTTGACGGGTGGGGAGGTAAATGTAGAGTTTTAACTCTACCATAAAGTACAAGAACTATTTTTTTGTTTTCAGCAGTAGTTTATAAGCTGCCTTCCATTTTCTCATTCTTTTTGTTGAACGTTTGATGTGTATGGTCACTACAAGTTACGTATTTTTTTAGTTACCTTTAAAGGTTAGTGGGAGAAATTTTTGATTGATCAAATTCTATTCATATGAGTCTTACAGGATACGATTTACGTAAGTGTTACTTTTGTTTTTTTAGGATAGACGCTTGCACCATCATTTTTTGTCCTCAAGATAGTCAGACTGTCAGTTTTGTCGTGGACACGACCATCTTTATTTCTAATTTGCACTGTTTTGAGGTAAAAACACAGTTAACATTTTTTCTCTTTTTTTTAAACATAACATATTATAATAAATACAACCCTTTTGAAGCAACTAAATTAATATTAGTCATCTGTTTTGTTTTAGGACTGGGACAGAGGCACAAAGCTGTTTTTATTTTGCATTGCTGCTTTCTGAATGGTGATTGGTGCACTTAAGCCCAAATTTTGCAAAAGATCTCTTTTAGTAGAGTCTGACCCTTTTGAGACTCATTACGTATTTGCGTAATCCTTGTCATTCAGTGCAAGATTCTTATTGTTTTTCACCACTTTATACAACCCTCAAACATGCCTAAGGTATTTAAAAGTAATATGAAGTAAAAAAATTTTTATATATAAACATTGAATAAACAATATTAGATTGATAAATATATTAACATAAACGTATTAACTTGCAAGGATTAATTAATCTCCAGCATTTTCCCTCTGGAAAGTCAACGAACGTCAGAATAATAAACAACATCCTCATGCTGTGAATATATCTCGGACAAAAAAAATTGAAATTTCCTTTGGTTGAGACCTCGTGATCTGATGAAGTTCACCACTTTTATGAGTCTTCATTACTTCCTGAAAGCTTAAAGAACTTGCTCATAAATTCTGATGGCAATAATCTCATCAGAGGGTAGATTATGATCCCTAAAATAAAAATATTAAATTTTTTACTGTCAACCGATGAGACGACCGATGTCTCATATCTACTGAGTAATCATGTATATTATTGTAAATATTAATTTTAATGTTTATGCATTGGAATATTTTGTTTATGTATTAAATGTATTCTGTGTCCGAATCTGTGGTAACGGGTATTATGTATTTTTAACTTAAACGATAAAGTCCAAACTAAACGATAAAGTCCAACGAAATGCAAAGTCCAACCTTAAACGCAAAAGAGCCCAACCTGTGTGCTTACATAAAAGTCCAAACTAAAAAAAAAAAAAAGCATGTTCTGCTGCTTTGCTGAAGTAAAAGCTCAAAGAAGGTTAAGGGGCAATTTACGACCCTTACTATATATATATATATATATATATATATATATATATATGCACTCTTAGGAGAACCAAATAGAAAGACAGGATAACTAATTGAATGTCTCTATATTGGTAAATAATATCTACAGTCAGACAGCTATGTATATATATTATTTCCTAATGATGTATTTTGACTTAAGTCTTGGCAAGACGCTCGGCAACGCCATCTAGATCCGTCAAGGAGAAATATTCTCCTTTTAAAAAGGAAAAAAAAATGGTTGTTTATTTTCGCACTCTTTTCTTCATTGATAAATCAGCGCTGGTGTAAACAATTTTTATCGCCTATTGATATTCATAGCGATAGCTGCTTCTTCACGCTTTTGCTCTTTTCAGCCAATAGTAAATATTGAAGCGGGGAATAATGAAGAGAAAATATATGTAAGAAACTATTTCAAAATATTTAATCTCTATCATTCAGTTTGAGTATGTATGTTCATTTTTAAGATATTTATGAATTATATATTTATATATATATATATATATATATATATATATATTATATATATATATATATATATATATTATATATTATATATAATAATATATATATTATATACTATATATATTAATATATATATATAATATATATATATAATATATATATATATATATATATATATATATATATATATATACTGGTGGGCACAGCTAGCAGAAAATTTATCGTTTCGTTAACCTGCTAATCTATTCTCCCCGTCTGCCAATTCAAGATGCATTTTCAATAACGCAAAACAGATAAATCGATAAACTGATAACAAAATTAGCGGAAGTTAATACTGACTACTAACCTCAATTCCCTAACGTTTATCATATGAATTTTGTTTCTGTTTATTTTTTTGGCCATAAAACTCTTAAGAAAAGAGTTGAAATTTTAATGTTTTATGCTGGATATACTGTAGAATTTTCCAAAAAGGTATAACATTTCGAGATCAGATAATCAAGGTTTACATAAATGGATATAATATATATATATATATATATATAATATATTATATATATATATATATATATATATATATATTATATAGTATATATATATATAACTATATATATATATATATAATATTATATA
Source organism: Trachelipus rathkii (assembly GCA_015478945.1). NCBI lineage: Eukaryota > Metazoa > Arthropoda > Malacostraca > Isopoda > Trachelipodidae > Trachelipus > Trachelipus rathkii. Next base: position 5,923 of record JABUQX010032306.1, read on the forward strand.
TATATATATATATATATATATATATAAATATATATTATATATAATTATTATATATATATATATATATATATAATATATAATATACATATATATATATATATATATAATATAGTATATAAAAATATAAAAATATATAATATATATATAATTATATATATATATATATATATATATATATATATATATATATATATATATATATATATAAATATATATATATAATATTATATATATATATGATATATATATATTATATATATATATAATATATATATATAATTAATATATATATATATATATATATATATATAGTATATATATATATAGTGTATATGGTGGGCAAGAGGAGGTGATAAGGAGGTGGTGAAAGCGAAGAATAGGAGGCTTATGTGAAAATTGGTTGGCGAAGTAGGAGAGGACAATGCTGGGAGGAATATAGGAGGGTTAGAGTGGAAGGCAAAGAGGGCGGTGGAGAGGACGAAGAGAGAGATAAGATGAAGTGTGTGAGAAAAGTACGGAAAAATTTTGAAATTCGGGAAAGTACAGATGTGTTCTGGAAAGAAGGAATTAGAACAGGAATAAGAAAGGATGGTTTTGGGGGAGATGGATTAAGGGAGGAATGGGAGTGATACGGAAGGAATAGAGGAAGGGTGAGGGAAGAGTGGGGGGAGTATTTAGTGATTATTGAATGAAGTGGTGTGGGGAGGGGAGGAAGATTGCAAAGAGTGAGGTTGGGGAATGAATTGGGGGGAGGGAGGGCGAATGAAATACAAATGGAGGAAATTATTAGGGCCGTGAATAAAGGAAAAAAAAGGAAGTCCGCAGGTCTGGAATGGTGTGAGAATGGAAATGTTGCAGAAGGGAGGTTTAGGGGTGGAGGAATGGCTGTATAGGTTATATAATATATGTTGGAGGAGTGGTGAGGTACCACAGGATTGGGAGGATGGTTGTTTGGTCCCCCTGTATAAGGGGAAGGGGGATAGGATGGAATGTGGGAATTATAGAGGTATATGTCTTTTAAGTGTGGTAGGGAAAGTGTATGGGAGAATACTGATTGAGAGAGTGAGAGGTTTAACGGAGGGAGAATGGGGGGAGAACAAGGAGGATTTAGGGAGGGAAGAGGGTGTGTGGACCAAGTGTTTACACTAAAGATGCTTGTGGAGAAAAGTATAGAGAAGAAAGGGAAAGTGTATGGGTGTTTTTTAGATTTAGAGAAAGCATATGATAGAGTGAAGAGGGGGGAATTGTGGAGGGTGTTGGAGGAAAATGGGGTGGGGGTAATTTAGGGAAAGGTATTAGGGCTTTTTATAGGAATAGTAGAATGTGTGTGAGAGTTTTAGGAGGGGAGAGTGAGATGTTGGGGTGGTGAGAGGATTGATGCAGGGGTGTGGTAAGTCACGTGGCTTTCAATTTGTTTTATCGGAGAGTGGATTGTAGAGGAATGGTGCAGGGAGGGATGGGGTGGAATTGATGATGGAATGAATGAGAAGTGAAGTGAACATGAATACTGTTTGCGGACGAATACTGCCTTTTTGCGAAGAAATCGCGGAAGGGCTAGGTATTTGGGCGGGAGTTTGA
>JABUQX010032306.1:15000-17500 GCA_015478945.1 Trachelipus rathkii
AAGGAAGAGAGAGGATAGAAGGAATTTGCAAATTCTGATGATGATTGTGATAGAGAGCTATGGTAGACCTTTTGTGTGTGTAGTTACTAGAATTCTAATGGTTACATTTAAGTTTGAAAAGGTCAAAATTTGTGTGGTTTGCGACATATGATCCATGCCTGAAGGGTAATGGTTGAAAAGGTTATTCTTATTTTCTGGGAATCTTGAATGATGTTTTGGATGGGGAAAATAGGAGATTCAGTTTCATTTGCCACATAATCCCCATTCAAATGATTTTTTTTTTCCAGTTGTCCCCCTACCACTCACGGGCAGAGCCTATTCAAGGAAGGGGGTGTAGTCCTCTCAAAAGTTCACCCTCTATTCGCACAAACTACGCATATGAGCACAGACGCCGGCTTTAAAGTGAGGAGATTAATTTCAGTAGGAAATACAGAAATTGAAAAGAGAATTCCACAAGAACAGAGGTGGTGGAAAGAGACAGCCCACAGCAAACTAGCCGTGGAGTTATCCAAATGTCAACACATACTCGTGCGCACATACCAGCACTATTGTGCTAACGAAGGCGTCCCGTAAAGGTGGTGGTACCGCGGTGTTAAGTTCCCTCGAGCACTTGCGCTTGCGGTACCTATAGAAAGAGATAAAGCACCAACATCGCCTCGCAAAGATTGAGGGTCAAGTGAACTGGAATTAAAGTGCAGAACAGTTTATAAGCCTTTTTGCCGTGGACTCGACCCTGTCCAAAAGCCGAGTCGAAACAGAGCCCCCCCCCCAGGATATGAACAGTACTCCATACATGGGCGGATGAGACTCTTTGTATAGCGCGAGCAACTGAGAAAAAGGAGGAAAGTCTCACAGACTAAACAGAACTTCCAGTTTCTTTGAGAGCCGCCTAACTGACAAGCCGTTGTTGATGTGAGGTTTTTCCAACGACATTTTTTTTGTTCATGGTTAAGGCCCAAGGATGTTTATATTGTTCAGACAGGAGAGACGACAGACCATGAAAGAGACAGGAAAAATTAGAAGAGTATTTTGGAGAAGGATATTTGTAAAGTTGGGTTTTTTAAAGAAAATTGAATTTCACATGTTATTGCTCTATCCATCCAGCGAGACATAAAAATCGAAAGATTAAATCGAGAGGAATTCCAGAAGTAAAAGTGGGAGTAGAATGTATGAGTTAAAGAATGAAGGGCGAGTCCATCGGATATACGAGTGGGATGATTTTAGAAGGGGTGCGGTGCAGAACCGATTATTAATATGAAAAAATAGGAATAATAGTAGGAGATAAGGAACACCACTATTGACAGAAAAGAAGAACGAAGGAAAGTCGCCCCATCACTACTGCCGATATTGAGCGATTGTGAAAGAAAAGCTAAGACATAAGTAAGTGCAAAGAAGAATGAGGACCCCAAAGAGAAGGAAGCTTGGAGAGCATGCCGCGTGCCATACTCGGGTCAATTATTTCTTGGATAAGTCCAAACGCCACACGGCAAGTCTCCCCGTATTATCAAAGAGTGAAAAACAAACACCACCATAAATCGATTAGATAGGAATGTTATATCATCAAGTAGAGGCCTTCGTGCATCGAGAGCCGTCGGCGATCGGAGGACGTTTCCAGATGATCTAAAAGTGAGTTGAGAAGGGGTTTCAAAGATAGCTTAGATAGAATACAAGTGAGAGTACAGTTGCGATAGTTAGAGTGATTCACATTGCGCGGCATTCCTTTTTTACGGCAATAGGCTTGGACCCATGTGAGAGCTTCCCAACCTGAGGATGGGAAGTGCGTAAGTATGAAGACATACGAGAATTAGTTGAGGCGAGGAGCCGAAGATATTAGCCTTTTCAGTTTCGGAGACATTAGCAACACAATGATCAACCCCACCGATAAGAGGAGGAAAGGCAGAATTACAGAAGTTTGCTAGCGATGAAAGATTTGTCAGTAGAGAACCAAGAGGTTAGCCCACTTTCCTTGATGAAGCCGCTTCTGCTCCGTCGAACGAGTCATCCTGCACACGATTTCAGGCCTGAATGAAAATTAGCGAGAGTGATCAGAGACGATGAATTTCTCTCACCTCCCGAATAGGCACTGTCTCTGCCTGAATGGCCCTGACGAACAAGCACGATCGGAACCACTGATTATGAAGGAGAAAAGTTTAAAACTTTAGACAGGATGAATGAGGAGAAAAATTTAGCTGAAGAAGAATAAACCTGCTCATCCCATCAGCGATTATACACCTCCCTCCTTATCTTTTAAATCTTTATCATCATCATTATTCCTTACTGGGTAGCAATTTGCTATCATCTGCCGAAACTTGAGAAACCTTCACATTTAAGGTCCCCTGTCCTAAATATTTTAATACATGTATGAGAAAGCCACTTACCTAGAAAATCGTATCGGACCACAAATATGTCTCCCTCATTTCCATTATAAATACTTTTTCATTTTCATGGATTACTATTATTATTATTATATTATTATATTAATTATTATTATATTATTATT
>JABUQX010032307.1:0-7500 GCA_015478945.1 Trachelipus rathkii
GAGGTTAGAGAGAATGGAGGCGAAGATTTGTTTATTAACCTGCGGATGACTTGCTTTGTGGCGGTTGGAGTCTGGGACTCAAATAAAAAAAAAAAAGGGAAAAAAAACCTAAAACGGGTGGGTAGAGGAGGGCAGGTGTTCCGGTGAGGGTAGGATCGATGGTAACGCGTGGTCGGCTTAGCCAGTTGGACGGCAGTAATGGGCAGCCGCCCCCGGCGTGGCTGCCGGGAGGTATATATGGATAGGCGTGGGAGGAGTGGATTGTAGGAAGATATAATTTCTTTTTGATCCAATGGTAGCGAAAAGGCATTTCTTGGGTGTTAATTGACGGTATGGTGCCATATAATATCAAGAGATGTGCATGATATGGAAGCTTCTGAGAGTAGTGATGTGCATTGACTGAGAAGCGTGTGACTGGTAGCATCATACAATTTTAAATGTGTGTGTTGTTCACATTGTATGTTAAGAGAAGAAATATTAACGAACGGGGGGTAGGAATCAGGCCTTGGAGGACTCGTTTTAGTTGTGGGTGATCGGGGAGCAATAACTGTGGACTTCAAGATGTAATGAGTTCTTGCGGAACAGTACGAAGGTCTCACGCGGAGTGCCTGCCTGGGGTAATGGAGTAGAACGGGAGGTAGAGCCGGTTTTCGGCGGTCTCATATGCATAAGAAGAGAGATGTTGCGTTAGACCTCACGTTATGATATCAGTGTCATAGAAATGAAGAGGGTTGGTGTAAGCCGATTAAGCTTAGAGTAACAAGACCGGAGAAATTTGTGTGTCATTCTGAATTCGGGTAGTAGACCAATTATCGTTGTTTCGTTTTTTCACCAACGTTGTGATTAATGGACTGGTTGAACTAGCGGCTCTTGTGAACTAATGGGAATTTGAATGGCATTGGTATATTATGGTTTTAACATTGAAGACACCTATGTAGTTTATTGAGGGGTGAGTCTGAGAGCGTCTGAGTGTTAATTAGTGCTGAGAAAATTGAAAAATACAAGGTAATTATCTTCCGCTTTTATTTACATGGTATTCATGATAGCTCTTGGTCCAAGGTTAACACTCACTTATATATAGTATTATGATTCTAGGTATATGCATAAGTTATGATAGGGGAATGTACTTGAAATATTATTAGGTATTGATATATGATATTATAGGTTTAAGTACCTTAGTATAGGTTATAGTATATGATGATACTGAATTATGATATTATATATATGATAGTATATATTGATAATTATTATATATTAGTATATATATATTATTTATATATAGGAACAAAAAAAAGTCAGAAGGAATTTTTGTCTTGAATTATTTATATCTTTTAGAAAACTCCTTTAGTATGTATTATTATTATTCAATTATTATTTATTATTATTTTATTATCTATTGATTGATATTATTATTATTATTATTATTAATTAATATTTTATTATTAATTATATCATATCTTATTATTATTATATATGGTATTAATTTGTTTATTATTAATAATGTATTATTATTATTATTGATTTTTATATTAAGTTATTAATTATTATATTGGAATTAGTAGTAGTAGTTTAGTAGTAGTAAATGAAGTAGTAGATAGTAGTAGTAAAGTTGTATGTACTTTAGAAATGAACAATGGTATTTTGATTTGTCTGTTGGTGGCAGTTTGGGAATTTTCAACCGTTTTTGACATGGGAATGAGAAAACAAAAAAAAAAATCTCCACTGCATACAAACATCTGACAGTGAATTCCCTTCATGTTCAATAAATCCTATGCTTCATTTCGGAAACATAAAGTACCATAAAGTTGATCCCATATTCTATTCGTGTACCATAAATTGGAATCCGTTTCTTGTACCATAAAATTTGTTCCCTTTGAGTATAAAAAGTTAAAGTAGTCAGGTACCATTTTTTTAAATATAGTTTTATTCTTATTCCGAAGGTGTTTAAAGGAACTTGGTCGCATTTCTTTAGCCTGAGGTTATGATTTATTAGATACTTCTGAAAGGATTGATTCTTATCTAAAAATTCTGTAACTATTATAGTTCATGATTACACACACCTACACACACACGCAAACACACACCTACACACACACAAACCATCTACACACACAATGGCACACAACCCCAACCCAACAACACTCACGACACATATTTTATATATATATAGTATCTATATTATATATGTATATTATATATATAGTATATATGTTATATAAATATATATACTATATATATAGTATAGGTATATTATATAATATTATATATAATATTATTATTTAATATATATATATATATATATATAATAGTATATAATATATATATTGCCTATTAATTATAATATTGTGATTATTATATTATAGTCGTTAATATATATATATGTAGAAGTATATATTGTTATTAGTTATATATATAAGTAATTTAGTCTTCATATAATATATAATTCATATATATATGTAGATATATATATATATATAATATATATATTATATGATATATAAATTAATATTATATAATTATATATATATATATATATAATATAATATTTATATCTATTTAGTATATATTATATATATATTATTTATAACTTTTTAATTTTTAGTTAAAGGAGCATTTATTATGGGTAAAAATTTTAGGCTTAGCTGGTAAGAAGCCTACTTACCTTTGACTCTAACTACTGGATCTTGGAGAGACAAAAAATGAAAATAAAACTTGTTTTTGGCTTTTGAAAGTTATTTTCCTATTGCTTTTTTGGGGTAGAAAGGCAAAGAAAATAATAGATTATTTTTTCAAACTTTTGTTTTTGGGGCTACCTTCATTTGGGTGTTTTTCAATGGTCTATGTTGCATTTAGAGGTAAATTAGCTTTTTTTAAATAGCACGCAATATTTTATTTCTTGAAAGTTCTGGAAACTTTAGATTGAGGAAGGATAAAGTACATGAGGTAAGCCTTGAAGTATCATAAGTTAGTTGATTAGTTTATAGGACTTTCTGGTAGTTTTAAGTAGAGATTAAGCGATTGTTTTTTGATAGTGGGATATCAGCCATTTATGGGCATAAAGAAAGGGGGTTGAGGGGATCGTGCAGAAATCGTGGTTTTATTTCTTGGCGGTGTATTTTTAATTAAGTAAAAGCCAAAAGGTACGCTCTGTGATACAGTATGCTAAAATGTGAGGGGATAAAAGGTATATTTTTGGGCATGCCCGTGGTTTTGGGGACCAAGAGGCAACGGCAATGGGGGCAATTTACTGCGAATTTTACAAAATCCTAGGGAACGGTTATAGTTATATATATATACTTATAAGTATTTATATATATATATATATTATTAGAATATATATATATTTATCTATATATATTATATATGAATATGATTATGTATATATTATATTATTTAGTATATTGTAGAAATAGATGATGAACTATTTTTATGCATGGGATCTTATCATGTGCAGAGACTTGGGGGTTGGAGAGGTGTAGAAGGATTAAGCCAGTTATCTTTATATATATATATTATATATATATTATATTATATATTATTAATATATAGTATAAGTTATTTATTATATAATATGATATTATATATGGTATATAGTCTTATGATATGGTTATAATATTTAGAAGTGTTTGGGCTTATTCTGATTTGCTAGGCTATGGGAATTTTAACTAAAAAATTTTAAATTTACTAAATAGAAAAAATAATTTTCAGTAAAGCTGAATGGAAGATATTTAAATTTTTTACATATAGTTTTTTTTTTTTTTTTTCGCAGGTTGGTAGGCATGTATAATCCAGTTGCTCTTCCCCTTGTCGACTCGGCAGTTCAGAACGAGAGGGAACGAAGATGTAGAGTTAGCTGTGAAGTGCGTTTTGGCTTAAGTGCTTGAATATGAAGACAAATATACATGGGAAGTTGTGGAAGTTAGTCCGAAAGATGGTGGAGCCCTGTATTGATGGGGTCTGCGGCGCGGTGGAGGATCTGTCGATCTGTGTAGATGGGGAGCTCATCTAGAAGATGTGTCTTTCACGAGCTTGGCTCGGGTCCCTAGAATGTTAGAAGAGAATTTGTGCTTGGACAAGGCGGAAGCCTGTCACAGGAAGGACTACCCCAAAAGCCGAGTCGGACCTGGCACGATGGATCTGGAGTTCAGGTGGTAGGGAAGAAGAAGCGTTCAGAATGGGAACACGGCTGTTGGTTGACCCGCGCTAGAAAATTATGTGTTCCCTCACTTCAAACATAAAATTTAGACCTCATGGAAAATTTGTACATATTCGTAGAATGGGCAGTCGTTTCAGCATCAGTTCTACTTGGGCAGAGGATTTCTTTCTCCATAAGCTGTCTGAGGAAAGTAAAAGCGGTGTTTTCGGTCGGAAAAGTCAATTAAAGATCATAAGAGTGGCAAGGGGAATTGCGCCCCGAAGAAGCTGATAGGGGCAGAAAAAGCAGCTTGGGAACAGCTGTTAAGTGGTTCGTGGGCTGTCCTTTGGAATCACGAAGGAGAAAGCGTATGGTAAGGCCTGTTGAAGACGAGTTGGGTTCAAGAACCGCCGGCAACATGGGGGCTGTGTAGGATTTCGGACTGGCAGAGATGGTGTCGCGAATAGTCACTTGATGAGATCTGTGCGGGAAATCTTTGCCAGATTTTGATCATTGTAAGGGAGAGACATGGAGGCATCTGCAAGGGCAGAAATGGCGTTAGATTTGTACAAGATGATTTCTAGGACCTTTGTGGAGACGGGCCGGCTGATCGAATGAGTATTATAGAGAAACATGAATTCGGACAAACTATAATTTAGCGGGGTTGTAATGGGATGGACTCGCTGAAAATCAACTTAGGGTAAGGAAGATTTTTGAGGTCTCTAGGTTGATAACAAAATAAATAAATGCTACTTTTTGAGTTTTACACTCTGTCGTTTTTTTATTAAAAACACTTTGTGTAAGAGGAAATTGATTATATTGCACGGCCAGTTTTTTTTTATATCGGAATTTGGTAATTGTGGAAGTATGATTTATCGCTGATTCAACGAAATAAAAGATTGGATGAGATTTGTAGCTACTTTTTAATACTATTCTAGGGTATGAGGTGTGATGAAGAATTATTGAAAGAGGTTAGCACATGTTGTAGCAATAGACACGAAATGGCTGTTTACAGTGTGAAATATAATTTTGAGGTAACGAATATGCTTAGTAGTGATACTGAGCTTCGAGCTTGTTATTTTAAGAGGAAATGTGTAGCGTGACAATATTTGAAGTTCATTTTTAGTTTGAGAGTAGAGATTTTTTGATGGTCTTTAGTGTTTGTGTTGAGGGTTCTAAGGAGGTGATTTAAGTGACTTTTTAAGGGTAAAGATGGTGTTAAAAATTGTACGACGTTAGAAACAAAGAGTCTAGTATTCGAGTTTTTTCATTTTGTTTCGTTGTAGTTTGATTGTTTGAGAACATTGACAGGGGAGTGTGAGGTGGGTCTTGCTGCTGTGTGGGAAAGGTCAGTGGGAATACGCCCGTCGAAGTTTGCCAGTCAGAATGATTGCAATTCTAATTATCCGATTTTCTAATTGGCATTCATGATTCCCTAGACGTTGATACCTAGTTTAATTATTGGTGGTGCACGTCAAAAGCAGCTAAGGGATTGTATTCGGGGCTAGGCCATTGGGCTGTTCTGAGACTTATAATATGTATTGGGTTTTTCTTTGTAGAATGATTGATATGCGCGTGTTTCAGTGGTTTTATAACAGGATGTGGCCAGACAATGCGTAGAGGTCTTGTAAGAAAGTAATTGACATTTTGTTATGCAAATGGTCATTTAATAGTGTTGCTTGGCTGGGCATCTGTATAGCTTATGAAAAGGTAGTTTCGAGCAGGGAGTGAAGTTGTTCTGAAATGAGTATTTACGATTTTAGCGTGTGGTATGAAGATGGATTTTGTCAGTACAGTGGCAATTTAAGCAATATAAAAGGCGAGAATTCTAGGTTCTGATTTTGCTGGTTTGGGTTGAGAGACTCTGGAATAGAGTGTCGGAGGATAGCTGGTTTAGTGAAGATAGTTAATTTCAGAAATGATCCTTGGTGTAAGCAATAATGGGATTGCGAGAGCATATGAGATGATGATAGTTAAAAAAAAACTGTCTCACGGTCTGGTTTAAGATGGCTAAATATTTTCAATTTTTAATTTTATCTTTGTTACAATTGTTGCTTTCTTCGAGATATTAGATTGATTGATAGAGGCATATTTTTTCGTAAACTGGGTTACGAAAACTGGCTCGGGTAGTTGGACTGTGGAAACGTGCGGGGTTAATGGTCCGTTAACGGTATCCTTGACCGAGATTGTCCTCTCCCAAAAATGACAAGATATTTTTCTTCAACTGGGATGTAATGTTGTCTTTTTTCTTTTATTTGTCTTCTTATATATTGAACTCTAAAATTACTCTTTAATTTGTGTGTGCTTTAAGTTTTCCTAAAAGACTATTTTGATTTACTTTATTTAAGAAGAAATTAAAGAATGTTTCCTTCTTACATAGTTAGTCTCTGTTTTATTGTACACTAGAAGTATTTGTTTTAGTGTTTGATGCATAATATATATTGTATATATATTTATATATTCTTATTTATATTTTATTTTATATTATATATATACATTATATTGAGAAAATGTTGGCCGCGGGTGTTTAGCATGCGTAGTTGGCCCGACTTTGAAATGATATAGAAAGCCAAGATTTATTTTGCAGAAAACTTATTCATTTAATTTTAAAGATTTCATGTTTGCAATCTTGAATCATCCTACACGTGTAATAAATTTGTAATGATTCTCCATTTGCATTTTTACGCGAAGACGCGCCGGAATTAGAAGGAATTAGAATCGGATAGAATTATTTTGTCAAATATCTTACAAGGTTTGAAGAAATAATTAGGCAAAGTACAGTCATTATTGCTAAGGTATGATACGATTAAGGGTTTTTTTGTCATGATATTGTTAAGAGAACTGACGCATTATATTGAAGGACATTCTTTTTCCAAAATTTACCATCACACCAAATTGCTATCAAAATTTTAATTCCTTTTTTGGTGTAGTTGGAAATTTTAGGATTTACGTTAAGTATCATCCCATTCCTTGCTATTTTTATGTGACAATTCGAATGCATTCAAGACTAGGTATGCGTGGGGCAAATTATAATATCAAAGCGTCTTAACAACATCATGCTTTATTTTTCTCGTTATGTGTTTATTTGACTATTTGCTATTACCCGTAATTAGCGGGTGTTTCTCGCTGGAGAAGGTTTAAGACACCTTGTAGCTGGGTTTTCAAGGATTTATTGGCAACTGTTGGTAAGAATGTAAATAACATAACTAAAACTGTATCGTTTTATACCTTAAATTAAAAATATATTTTCCTAAAAAGGGAGTTATGGGTACATCTTCCGACTAGGATGGGAGATTTTTTGATATTTAGATATTCTAGGTGTTGAAAATGAGGATTTTTTAAGGGATTTAAAGGGAAGGAAAAAA
>JABUQX010032307.1:27500-50329 GCA_015478945.1 Trachelipus rathkii
TACCTCGTGGCTGGAGTGTGGATTGGCTGGTTAGCTGGTTTGACGAATGGTATACTCCGGAAGTTGTCTGCGATAAAGATTGACATTTAGACAATTCATTGTCTTGGGAGCGAAAGAGAACAACGTTGCGAGTATATAAAAATATTGTAACTTTTATTAAATGTTAAAATTTTCTTTTCATTTTTATTCCAAGTTTTTGTGAGTTAGTATTTGTTTTTTAGGAAATACTTGTTGTGTTAAATTTTCCTATCGAAGTCCAGTTTTTCAATAAGATTTATTATGTTTTATCCTAAGAGGTCAAATAGTTAGTGGGAAAGAGAAAACCTAGTGAGAGGGCTGAGATGCCGACAGGGTTGACATACCTTAGACAAATGTGGTAATGAAGGTTTACTGAGAAATTGTATTAATGCGCAGTGAGTGTAGAGTTCATTAGCTTAAAAAACAGTGAGTAGATAATTTTGAGTTTAGCAGACTACCCTGTGACAAGAAGAGTCTAAATTTAGCATGTTGGAATAAGATGATGTCCAAAAGTTAGGTCTCAAAGTTTATTTGTCCTGAAAAGCAGAACGGGATATAGATAACGGGTGCAACATGAAAGGAATCATAGTGGTTGAAGTACTTTGTGTTTAGTAAAACATAAGGAAGTCTTTAGTTGTGGAGCGTTGTCTTAAAGTTAGGCAAGTAAGAATTGTCTAGTAGTGATTGAGTGGAAATGAAGGAACGTGTTATGACAAGCGGTTTTAAAGCGGTAAAAAGCATAATTGCTAGAGAGGTCGGTGGTTGAAGACTATGTTTACTTATAAGCTTTCGAAAATCGCAACGTGAATTCGAAAGTTTCATTAAAGTGAAGAAAGATAATATTGAGCCCTTTACTATTTATTATATATTTTTTGAGAAAATCCTGAATTTGTTATATGAGAGGTGATATATGAAATATAGTAATTTAACAATCTATAAGGTTGCATTAGTTTGACGAGTTTATAGCGTTCATTCGTACAATAAACCAAGAGGGTAAGAAACAGGGTTTAGGAAAGGACGGAGTGAGATGGGGACTTACCCAGAGGGAATAATCGGGAAGCTTTTGCGATAAGGAAGCGCGAAGTTAAGAATGAGATAATACAAGGGAATTCCTATAGACAATAATGATAGGGATGGTTATTTTTGTAACCTAATCGAATGAGTGCTGAGAGCGGCGAGAGTGTGAGAAGGAAACTTCGAAAATCGTACACCAATAAAAAGAAATATATAGACCGCCGATATCGGTTTGAAACACTCACCGCGGTTGTATGCTCTCGGGGTTTGATCTTTTGTGTGCGCTACCAGTTCGTTCTTTGGTCAGAATGTATGACATATGCGTTATTTCCTTCTTTTAGTTCGTCGGCTTAGGTTTTTCTTCTTCATGTTAAGCTGTAGGCTTCTAGGGTTATATATCACTCATATATGCCATTGGTAAGATATATTACGTGTGACATAATAAGCCTATTTTGAACAGAATCAGGTTTGAAACTTCGTTATTGCCAGGCTTATTAAGATTTGAAATTTTACGTGTTGAACACTTATATTCCCGACTTAATTCGTGATGAGCGAGATTCGGTGCAGTTTGCATTGGCGTTATTCTGTGAGTCTTTGTGTAATAACTTGCTTCCGTGTTTAAGAGGCTTAGTAATTAATTATTCGATTTTACCCACATAGCTGGTGATCTGTGCATGGACCTGACATGCGGTAATAAGCGTTTATACATTCTTGTACTATCCGCGTTTTTTGGTTGAATAGCAGACTATTAATTCTTTTTCAAGTATTGTTTAAAACATACAACTTTACTACTCTTAAATCACACTGAAATCGCAATCCTCTCCGGAGGCCCTCTGACCAATCCGCCAAAACTATCACTCCTTGCGGATAATCTACAGGATACTCGATATTTGTTTGGTTACAAGAGTAGGGTCCAGATCTTCCAGTTGACGACTTAACCAGCGATTGTCTAAATGACATAACAAGATACGGCCGATGCTTATACTAAATACAACTGCACTACCGGGCAAAGCGCTCGCTCTGGAAGTCGTACTCCGTGACATCCGCGGTTTCGCAGGGCGTAGCACAAGAAGCTCTTTGGGAGACTCGGTTTACAGGTTATGCTAATCTCTCCAGGTTGGTCATGAAATGCCACAGAGGTATACATAAAAGCGATGAAGAAAGATGTTTAAAATTTCGTGCATATTCAATGTCACTGTCCATCCGTTCTGATTAAGAGAAGTGAGGAGAAATATTACCCTGTTTGGGTGATCACCTAACTTAGTAGAGAGGAGAGGATGCAGCATGAGATAAATACAAAAATTTCCCAGACAACCAATTATATATCTGCTTGTTCATAATGCTAAATCTCTGAAATATTTAAGAGTGTAAACTAAAGGGAGACATAGAAGTCATAAGAAATACCTTGTTGGAGGTCAACCTCAATGTGACAGAGACTGAGTCATCTAGATGAGCTTCACACCTATATAGTGTAAGAAATAACTCGTGAACATAATGGGTAATCAAAAGATCACAAAACAATAAGACACTCAATACGAATAGGGTCTTGTATGCCCTTTATATACAATGACAGGTTGCTTAGTTGGTATCATCCGTAAATTATAGTATGTTTTTCCGCGGATAAGGTATCTACTACATGACAGTAGCTTTTTAAACAACCTGGGAATACAGCGAGCAATAGATGACTGCAGAGAGAGAGTTACATGTTCGAAGATAAACATTACTGATTACTGTGTTGAAATACAACTATCTCATACGCATTTGAGCCAATAAAGTACTCCTTGGGTTATGGCCTAATATATGAGGCGAGTAAAAACGGGGACCATCGTCATGAATTAGGGAGGGGCGTTACAGCCAAATCACAATGACGTTTAAGCGTGTTGGCGATATGGTAAGTCTGGCTTAGTACATGATGCTAATCTGTGGCAGTGTTGGCAATACACAGTATATACACACGTTAAGCCGGTTAGAACATGTTACTGACCTAACTATACTAAAATTTATCATACGGAGTTCTACGCCATAAAATGTTATAATCTATAATTGGCAGAATCTTCATTTAACAATAAATTGTTGCTTCATCGTTTAAAAACTGTAAAACTTACTACAGCTAATCACTACTTGATAATATCTATATTTTATAATTTGACAGTAACTGAATAACTTGATTATAGTCATAATTTCTTAAAAAACTTCACTTAAAATAACAGAAATTTGATAATATTAATACAATAAATGGATTTATATAATGTATAATACATATACATACAAGGTTAATAAGTTAATAACTTTATTTACAGTATGCACATGTACTATACATTAATAACAAACATGTAATACTTATTTAGTAAATATTGGCATTCAAATATATTATATACAATATATATATTATTTATTGCATATTCACATTACTATTTTATATTGCAATATTACTGAATATATAATTTTAATGAAAGACTTAATAACCTGCCATAAGTAGGCATGATGCCCTGCTATGAGGGAGCATAAGGCTCTGCACCGAGTGATAAATATTACATAAATTAAGAGATGTAGTTTAACAATACCTCCTATTGCACGTCATAGAGATCCTATGGCCAGTATTTTATATTGTAACTTTACTAAATTATTCTCAATGTAAACTGAGTAATCGCACAAAAATAAAAAAAAATGATCCAGCACAAACTTGTGGTCACAATATAACTAGCTAATACACATTTAGAAGAAACACACATCTAGCGGTTTTAAATATATCGGCTAGACATAAAAGAGATGGTCAAGATGCACATAGTGACATTAAGGACAATGACTATAATCAAAATTCTGATTATTATTATGCCAATGAGAACTAATTACTATAAAATTATGATTAATAAATAAATTTAATATTTACAACAAAGTAAAATGAAGTTATATGATATAATGCCACATACTTAATAATTATTAAAGCCTGGCTTTCGAGTTTGACATGTAAAGCTGAAAAAGAATGTAGATTACGTTAGTTAACATTGATTTTTGCTTAATGAGTAGAAGTATATCTAGATGTAAAGAATGTTTTTTGATTATTAAAATTGAATCGAAATTGATTATTAAAATATATATTTTATTAACACTAAATAAATCTTAATAAAAAACATGAAGAACGGATAAGTTATGTAAAAAAAACTTTCATACGTGAAATGGAGCTAGAGAAAAAAAAGGATAATCCAAATTTCGTGGTTTCATTATATACTTATTGAAATAATTAAATCTTAAGTGAAAATTTCTTTATCGAATTTCTATGATGAATTGAAATATTTGAATTCTCTCATGATTAACTCTTCTTTTCGAAGAGGCATTGTTAAAGCATTATGTTACAAGTGATTAAAAATATTAATAGCAGTTAAATGTTTTTATATTCTTAGATGAAATACATTTTTAAATCTAATAAGCATCTGTAGGTTTGTATCCGGGGATAGTGAGATCTTCTTACAAGTTAAGTAATATCTCAAGGAATACGTACAATTACTGCGTTACAATCTAAGTGCATAAAAAAAAAACTAACATAATTGAGATTTATTTCGATAACACTTAATCCAACTAAAAACTTATATAAAAAATGCATTTAGTTCACTAGCAGGTTTATTATAAACTAATATACAAAAGAAATTTAAGTATGCATGTCTACATATAGATATTAATAACGCAATTGAAACACTAGAAATATTTACGTTTTTTTTAACGGATGACATCAATAATAATAGCATCAATAACTGAAAATATATTAATGTTAATAAAGAATAGAAATACTTAATTTCCTAGACATTTTTGACTCACGGTCAACATTTCATTCACATCTTGAAAAAGCTTTGTAAAACTCTATATTGACCTAATGATAATATCAAGATATTAAAAACTAAAATAATAAGTTTTAAAAGATGAGTTTTCATTGCCGCGAGATTGATTATTCTTCATATAATAGCAATTAAACATATATATTTTCCTTGAAATTCTCTGTAGCTATGCTAGAACCTAAACTTCAGTCAAGTAATAAATACATTTACGTATCATAGACAAGGAAAAAATACTAATATTGCGATGGCAACACGACCTCTATTTTAAAATTGATCTTGTTTATGATAACTGTTGAAGATATAAAATATGAAACAATTTATACTGATTCACGAGCTAAGTAGATTGGGTATTTGCTATGTTTTTTTGCGAGCAATTTACTTATGGCACCATTGTCGCGAGAGAGTAATGAGCGGTTAAACGACCTCTAACTAGAAACAGACGGTATGCATTCATTCTACAGAATGACATCATGATCCTTTCATAACATGGCCGGACCATGATTCTATCCAGAGCTGCCGCGATTACTATCATCGTAGGGACTTCTTGGTATGGAGACATGAAGTGTTGAACGAGTCCAATCGCAATATCACAATAGCATCACCATTATATATCATCAACTTAGCGTAGTTTCAGCAAATGACGTTAATCAGTTTCCCACTAGAAGTGTGGTGGTGTCAGGAAAACCGGGGGTGATAGAATCAATTATCTGCGGAGGCTCCACAGATCTAAATCAGTTCCACTGTTCTAGGAAGTGGACGACCATTCGAGTCATATATCTCGATGCGTTTATATTTGCTGATTTATACTCCATCTTAAATGGTCAGCTATGGAACTTGCAACATTGGGGAGGAAATAGTTTTCCTCTGTTCTTGCTTGAAGAACAGTCTTGTGTGTAACTGATGAACAACAACGATCTTCTCTTATGTTTACACGTACAATACTATTCCTTCCATATCGAGCACGTGTATTCACCTGGAGTCTAGCAATTCTAGTTCTTTGTTGATGCCCTGGATCTATCCAAAATGCGCATTAGATTAGTCTCATACGGCGCTTTCTTGCTGAGCCAACAAGAGTTGAGATGAACACTCTTATGTTGTGGTTTGCATAGACATACGATGTTCATGAAATTCTCTGATACTGGTCTACGCGACTTGGATTTGAGAGGAAGGATGAGAAACTCATTCTTATTGCACGTCACTTTGCCTGTAGGGGAAAACGGAGATATGGAATCCTGAGGTAGTAGAAACCATAGTGCCGCCATACGCAAGAAGTTCAGTAACAGAATCGTACGAAACGCCTCAGAGCGATGCGAAGATTCGAATCGCACCTCGCGTGTATGTGAATAATGTCTTCTGCGCAAATTCTGGCATCACGTTATATTCGACTCTGATCAAGAGTCAGTTCTCGATAATAGTTATGTTTAGAAAACTTCTTCTACTCAGCCTTTTCGCGATGGCTTAAGAAGAACACGCGGCTTGGGCCTGCGAATGATAGTGTCAGGGATTTTTCATATACACCACGCAAATATCTATTAATATGTTATGTGTTGCGATTTTTCAACGTACCCTTCCTTCTGGATTTTATAAATGGGGAAACAGATTTGTTAGTAGCATACAGCTGGCTCAAGAAACTTAGATTTTTCTACGACAATCTGTTTCAAGGCGTGGAGACAATGGTTCACAAAAAGTACAGATGCACTGGAAAATGGTGTTGTAGATAATTAATGACTATTGAGGCGGCCTTTGGGTCTGAGATAAAAAGAGAGCAGCTTTTGGTTATTAGCGTCCTGCTTATTTATTCGTTGATCGTAAGGGCTGGAAGTTGTCTCTGGTCTTCTCCTGAGATTCAACAACTCTGAAATATAACATTGTCTTCTCCTATGCGAACCAGTTCATGTGTGACACAATGCAGAGCGAGTCCAATAAAGCATATTGAGACCCATCTTGAAGGGAGTAGGGTAATACGTTTACAGACAATCACCTCGACGAGCAGATGGTGACATATAATCCTCAGCTTCTTACGCTTACGTCGGTGCTGAATGGTGAATCTATTTCTCACGGATGGAGTTTTTTGAGTCAATATCGCAGAGATCATCACGTATTATATGTCTCTGTCAATGAGATCTATTGATGTTCGCGCCAGGTCGGGGAATGGATGCATAGATAATCTAATACCAATGTAAAATTCACATCATTGATTACACGACAATTAAATTACCAGAAATCCTGCGCATTCTCGAGATTCCCTTTCGACCTTATGGACTACAACGTGAATTCGATGTAACATACGCACTGTCGAGATGACGAGAGCTACGCACGATATTCACGTTCTAATACATCAAAATAACGTTATGTTCTTGAGAGATCAGCACAACATCCGGAAATGACCATCTCTCCAGTATCGTATTAAGTAGAAATGTACATGTCTATAAATTGTGAATCAACTCGACAACGCATATGCATTAATGGACCATACAATAAGCCCTTTTGGACTAACCGTCATGTGTATGCGAGTTTTGAATAAATTCTTTGGCGCACACTGGCCTGAATAAACGTCTGGCGTGTGAGTTCTGTCCATCTTCCAGTTAATTCTTTCTGTTGGGCGATTTAGTGGAGATCATCTAACGCTAAGTAGGAGGTGATCCAAATTTAACATGGCCTACGTTATTTTTAGCTGGTCGTGAAGCAAACGCAGCACGGTTTTACTGATGTTCCGTGTCGCTTTATGGTGAGCGATCTAAAAATATGAGCACGACGTACTCCACGCCCAAATCTTTCCCTAATAGGCTGCGTAGGCGACTTGTGGGGCGTGGAACCAATGCCTGCCATCGTATCATCTTGTGTTTCCCCCTTCCTTAACAGTATTCTTGCCCTGCTAAAAATGCTTGACACGTCGATCGCAGGACAGTAACTTTAAATGTGTCTGTAGGGTGACATTGCATGTGGTGGATTACCATCATCTTCTATTTGACTGTATCGTATCTAGTCAGCATGATAGTAATCTTACTTCGCAGAGTGCGCAGACAGATGATCACGTCCGCGTTATACGTAGAACATCAATACTCACTTGTCATCGCCTGACTATTTCTAGAGCTATCCTCAACACCAACCTTGCAACGATCTTAACATGAGGAACATTTTCTGCTTATCGTATTGGTGGCTCTCATTTACTCTTTCAAATGTAGTCAACTTCGTTCGTTTGTCGCCATTATCTCCTCTTGTTCCTGCTGAAGCTTTCCACATTCGTGTTTACTGCAGTTCCTATAGTCTATAGAATCCTTGCGAATAATACTTTTTTCTTCTGGCCTATTTATCGACATGTCGTCTTGGAAGTCTGATTTTTGAATCAAAGCCACACATTGCCATTACACCAATACAGGGATTTTCTTGCATGAGAGGGACACTTAGAGATCTTCCCGATGTATGATCTACGTCTCAACTCTTCTTCTTTTTCTCTATCTCCACACTTAATAACACACTTGCACAGCGCTCGTCCTCGCTCCGTCATCAGAGACAGAATAATGATATGTATTCTTTTATATGTATGCTTGAATGAGTTATGATGCACAGCATTGTTTATTTCTTGAATATTTCTCAAATCATTGACTTGTACTCACGTATTGGTCCTTCATTTTCACATTCATACTACACACATTGGCTATCTTCTAAAATTCTATTGATTATGGACCTTCCTATGCACTGCTCATATAACTTGTATCCACTATGTGTATGGTCCACATTGCCTTATATATCCTTTCTGTTCACGACTATCCACGTTTTGCGAGAGTTGATGTATAGGACACTTAGTGTGAGGGCTGAAAGTTATAGATAGAGCTAACGTTTGATCCTACTATCTTAGTGGTTGGCCTCTCGGTTAACATTACATCCGCGCTCTTGCTCGTCAGTAAATTCTCAGCTCCGGTCAACTAGTTTGTCATTGTGATTATTCGGCTCGACATAGTGCTGGATAGTGGATATGAACTGTATTATCTATTGGAGCGTAGCGGCTCAGTCTTTACATGCTTAAGGATTGTTAGCATTCACTATTTAGTGCCCCTGATACGGGCTCTCTTCGCAATCAATATAGGCAAAGTCAATAAAAACATAACTCGGCTGATCCTGTTGACCCACCTTAGAGCCTATCTGCAAACGTCTTCCGAGATAAGTATTGATTCTCTCCTGAAATTTTCCAACTGACAGAAATTAGTCTATCATTTGAGTCTATAAAACCAAATATTTGAAGAAACACACAAGGTCCATAGCTTCATAAAATTCCGTAATCAAGTTAGAGAGGGAGCTAGAATGGGGAGAATCAGTGGCATCCTAGATGGAGCAAGACGATGTCAAAGACCATATATTACACAAATATATAAACTAAAGTTGGCGGTGCTATACAAACCTTATGACTATATCATCTCTGGTACTGTGCAAAACACATTGATCTCTTTTGTCCCCTGAACACGAGGGAAGCCAAGGAGCAATCAATTTGACACATTGTTGCGTTTCATAGAAGCGTACCATTTGAAACTTTTTGACATTCGCTATGATCTACGAAGTAAGTAACTCAGACGACCTTCTGCTTAATCATATTAAAGTCAAATCCTCCAGCTTATCTAAGTATATATGATTATAGGTATAATATATATATATAATATGTATATAGTCCCTCATAAATCAGAAGTGAATACTGAACCGACGCATTGATCCTTATTAATATATAATATATATAGTGAGTATATATATATATACTATATATGAGTATTTCTTTCGGCATACTATGATACTCACCCATAACCTTACATGAATAATCTCACGATACTATATAAAATGATACTTTATTATCGGATAGTAACACTTTTCTGTGTCACAGTTATTCATGCGCTTTTAATAGCTTAAGGTTATACATACGTACTTACCGATAAACGTGTGGGTAACTATATTATATATATAATAAGCATTCAGTCTACAATAATATAGCGTTGAATGATAACAATCCCACAGTGAATTGAATGAATTGATATTTATTTTAATACTTCATATCGGTTTAGTAGTACGTTGAGAAATAATGTATTTAATATTAATATAACATACTTTGGAATGTGATTTTAACATCTTCTAGACATGATGATTGGAGTGAGGTGTGAGTAATATGGTATGAATTTAGTATCAATTGATATCACTTATATCTTATGAATATATACTCTAGAGTATCCACTGCAATTGAGAATGATGAGGTACATAATGGACAGTAACAGAGGTATTTTACTTCACTTCAACGAGTAGCCTTTCGGATAGTACATCGTTCTCTCAAAGTACAATTGATATATATTATTACTATGATACAATAAGAAAACTGCAGCTGTTATTATTGTTGGATTGGAATCTGTGTATGGACAGCTATCCAAAATAGAATAACTGTTGGTTGCCTAGCTATTAAAGTTAGGCAATATTTATTACTAACTCATACTGATGGCCACCTGAAGACTTTACATCATGACGCCATATTCAATCACCCTAATATAACTACCTATGATATATTCTTTGAGTACATACGCCAAAGAAAATACACAACTCTCCTGCGATTCATTATATACTACTCTTTAGACACTAGTACTCATTAATATAATAATGTTTATTGTATAGCTGTAAACTCGTAACCTCAAGACAAATCATCGAGACATTAAGATAAGTATCAATACTTACACACAAATTATTAGATTACTTGTTCTCTTCTATTAATAAGCGTTATTAAATGTTTCTAACCAGATCGTCACTTTATCGAACCAAGTCTTGTCAATGAGTTTGGCCTTGTTTTGTGTTGGGCTTGGCATAATATTAATTTTCTACTCACATTCGAAATCATCATCTAATTACTTACTAGCATCTCTTAACAGTTCACGAGCTATCTAATTATATCATTATGGTGAGCGATCTTAATCTCTCTATTCACAAACATTACACAAGATCACAGTATCTAAAATGTTTACATTTAATCATCAACTGTTTGCAGTCTCGCCTATGTAGACGCCTACTTCGTACGTGTACGTTCAATGAAAGTAACGAAGATGCTAATACTAAAACTTACAATCAATCCAAATAATACCATAAAATTCATATCATTTAAAAAAAACAACTCTATTCTTTCAAGCATAACAATATAGTCTAACAACAATAGAGTTTCTGAGAGATCAGACACACATAGCATGCAGTTTGGTACCTTACGAAATTATCAATTTCTACTAGAGAGCAGCAACTGCTAGTTTACCCTGGACACGGCATGGACTCTCCTTGTACCTTCTTCCGCATACCGAGTGACGATGTGGTGTTGTAAAGGCGTTTTAGTTGAGAAATAAATACTGAAAATGACTAGAACTAGTGAGAGAATACTGTGTTAAGATTTTATATATCACAGAATTTATCAATGCATTCTATTTTTCTTGAGTGCCAATATTGAAATGACTCACGTTATACACACCCTAAAGAAATATAATGAACATTATACGGAGCGATTTTTTATAACTTATTTTTTTAAAAACGGGCTTTATTTTCATTCGATGACGTGTTCACGTTTTTTTCTTTTTTGAGATGGTTTGTTCACCTGATCTCGAGATACTTTCATATTTGGACATTTTGCAAACAATACGTCATCTGATAGCCTCGGGATCTTTGCGAAAGTACATTGTGGCGTTAGAACTGGGGCTAATTCCCTGGAGACATTGTTAATAAACTTAAAATCTTCCTTCTTCTCCCAAGCAGAGATTTTCTATAAGGTGTTTTCAAAATAATTACTTTCATTTCTTAAACAACCTCAAGTGAATTAACGTTTTGATATAACAATACAGATTTCCTTTATAGCCCTTTTATGAAAACTCAAGCAAGAGATCTACGCATCCCTCCAAAGACGCCATCCAGTCATTTCACCACCACCGGCGATGGAGCCGAGCAGACACATCGCAAAACACACATCTACACATGGGTTAACATGCTCAGCCATAGCTTACTAGTATAAATCTATACTATTATACTATATTTATATATATATATATATATATAATATATATATATTATATATAACGATAAAGTACCTATATATATCTATGATTATAGTATAGCTCAGTATCGTAACTATTATATATACTATACTCTACATACATATGTACTCACGAGGTTAGGTGAATATATACTATACTTAGACTAAAGTAGACATGAAAATATTATAGCTAATATATATATATATATAATATCCTTTTATATAAACTAACTACCTCATTAAAATCTTGAGTAATTCCAGTTCCTAATATAACTCCACCCTTTCAATTAGTGCGTTTTATCACACACGAATGAAAAAACGACTTATTAAATATTTTGGAATATTTTTTTCACACTCAAGCAATGTTACACTGAAAACTCTTTTTTCTACCGTGCTAAGTTAGTGTATTACGCCAAAGCCGATTTATTTTATATTGTAATCCATCCTTTTTGCATTTCATTTTATACGCCAATTTTTTGTCATGCTTTGCTATATGGACTCGATATTTATATATATATATCCTATATAACCTATATATATATATATTATATATATATATATATCATATAATACTAAAGTAGTTAAATATAAATATATATATTATATAATCATATATATATATCAACCATTATCTAACTCTATCTATTGCCGAGTGAATAAGCTATATGAAATTTATGTTATATCAATATATATATATATACTATATAAGGTATATCATACATTACCTATACAATATACATAATTCTATTTATATTTCAATAGTATTGTCTCTATTACTATATTATGTTAAAAATAAACCTATAATATAATATAAACTGATATATAGTATATATATATATAATATATAATATATATTTTGGTTTATACTATATGCAACTGGTAATGTTGCAACCAGCATGGAATTGCTAATGTTAGTGTTCGACACAACAAAGTAATACATAACTATTAATGAGGTTTGACTTTCAGTTTTGAAAAGAGCATTTTTTCTGCTTTTGAAGTTCTTATTACAGATCAATTTGACAAGTGAAAATAAAATGGTTGACAAGACAGTGTGATAAATTCATTTCCACTCAATGTAATACGGCAATATATGCAGAGTGTGGAATGAAACTCATTTTCTATTTAAGAGTAGCACCATACAGTTAATAGTTGCTACTTCGATCCCATATTTAATAGCTAGTTCACTGCCCATGATACAAGGTAGGTGTGACATCTTGTCATTTTCCCTGCCCACCTTCTCTCTCTTAGCTTCATTAATATTTCACGGCAAAGCTGCCGGCTAATTGATAATGATTAGGGGCCCTTCACCCTAAACACATTTAGGTTCAGCATTTAAGTTTTTGTATGCTGCCTAGAATTGGTTATAAAATCTTGTTTTTGTTTCTTGGGGCATTTGGATAATACATTGATCATAACACTAAGGTGTCCACAAATTAAATTATTATTAATAATTGTTCGCAGGACTCATCTTAAGCTTTATTTATGCTACTTTCAGGGTTTATGTGCATTTGAATAACTAATTCTTTCTGTCCTTCATACATTCCCTTATTTCTATTCGCTGTATTTTTTTTTTTTTCAATTTCTTACAATATTTTGATTTTCAAATCTCTCTGGCCCTCTATCGGTGGGCACAATATATAACAGTTTTAAATATAATAGACGGCATTGTTTGTATGGGAAATGTAAATTTTTCAGATCAATTTGGTGATCTCGGACGTGGCTTATCAAACAAATTGCAAAAGCAGATAGAAGAAAGCTTCTCTCTGCGTTATTTTTAAAATTATGGGGTTTTTTTTTTTTGAACATTCTTCCATTTTCCATTACGCTTATTTTCTCCCCTTTTCACCTGTGTTAATTACCAATATAATTCTGAGCTATATACCACTTTATAAATCAATTTTATAATTATTACATAATAAACAATAGAAAAGAACATGCAAGAAAAGACACATCATACAATCAGCCAAAAAGGAGAGAAATACAGTTTAATATTAGACACACAAACATCGCAGCCTGTGAATGACTTATACTTTAATAAGACCATTTCTTTCTTATTATCCCTCACCGTTCAAGCATTATAATTTTCTATATGTGCAGATTGTCCGCCAATATGCTATAATGTCTTCACCTTTTCATCCCTCTCCAACCATTCGTTCAGCAAACCATTTTCGTTCTGTTTCTATTTTCTAGTTCTCTTTCTCGCTTCTTCACAAAATAAATTTATAAGTTTAAAACGTACAATTTATTCACTAGCTCAAGGTCAATGCTTCTTTTCTTTCGGCAGACTATTTGCTCAGTGGATGCTCACATATTCATAATTTCAATTTCATCACCAATCAATAATATTGTTTTATGAGTAACTAGTATGGGAAAATAAGGGATGAGCTCTTCTTGTCCTGATGCTGCTGAGCAGTTTCTACTGTATTGACTCGCTATGACGTATTTGTTCATTTTCTTTCATGTTGTATAGAGCGCATTTTTCGCTTCGTTCGTTCTTTTCTTTTTTCAATTTAACTAGGTCTTTGGGTATGACATAGGAATGAATTACTAACAGAGACTCAATTAATCAGAATTCTGTCAAGACATACCAAATTTTTAAAAGCTGTATATCGAAAGTTCCTAAAAAATTTTTAGGAAACCTTGTAAAAATTATAACTTTAAATATGGATCCTGATCAATGATTGAAAGTATGGTTGCTTGTCCTTTCCAAAATTTCCTCTCGTAATTAGTTGGTAAAATGATTGGAATCTAATTTTCAAAATTTTCATAATTAATAAATGTATTTAAAGTTACCCTAAAAATGGGGCTAATCTGAAAAAAACCTCCATATAGGAAACGGAGAATCTGAGTCGAATTCATTCACAGGCTCAAGCCCACGCAAAAGCAGCTGACAGCCATTGCCTCCCTGTAGTAAACATTCCATAGTACAAGACCTTTAAATTGAAAAAAAAGAAGAAACGAAGAAAATGCTTTAACAACATGAAGAAAATGAACAAATAGTAAAAATACATAAAATGCATAGGAAGAAGAGCTATTCCTTATTTTCTAGATAAGAATATTTTGATTGATATTGTATATATATTGCATCTGAAATTATCTGCCGAAGAGCATGACCTATACCGAGAAAAATTGTAAGTTCTTTTTGAAATTGTTCGAAAGAAAGGAAGAGAATGAAAATAGAAACAGACGAAAATGGTTGATGAGGATGAAGACATTATAGCATATTGGAAATCTGCTGAAAATTTAATTGACGGGGATAAAAGAAATTTTATTAAAGTAGTCATTAATGGTGTTCTAATATGTAAACTGTATTCTTCTCCTTTTTGGCTATTGTAGTGTCTTTCTTGCATGTTCTTTCTATTGTTTATTATGTAATAATTATAAAATAGATTTATAAAGGTATATAGCCAGAATTATATTGTAATTAACACAGTCATAAGTTCCCTTATATCTGTTGTTGCAATCTCATTGCAGAAGTTCAAACATATTGCAATTAACGCAGAGAGAAGCTTTCTTCTATGCTGCCTTTTGCAATTTGTTTGATAAGCCACGTCCGAGATCACCAATTTGATCTGGAAAATTTTTACATTTCCCATACAAACAATGCCGTCTATTTTATTACTATAAACTGGTTTATATTTTGTGCCCACCGCTAGAGGGCCAGAGAGATTTGAAATTGTAACGGGTAGGGAGCGTCTTGGAAGAGCTAAAACATGGACAAGTCCATAAATGCTAAACAGTATGGGCGGGAAGGTGCCTTTTGCTGCAATCTCTCCCCTAGACTTGCAAACTTATCGAAATCAATTATTATAATAATTATTTGGAAAGATTAGTGTTATAATCATTATTAATTCTCATTTTTTTCAGAATTAAACAAAGCTATTTTTATACCAATTCTGGCAGGCATACAAAACGTTAAATGCCCTAAGTGCACTATCATTATCAATTTAGCGCCAAGGCCTTTGGCAGTGGATTCTATTAAAATATTGGGCCCTTATTAAACTGTGTTAATAGAATGAAATATTCCATTGCTATTGATTTGCATTACAGGAACGACATTGATTATGCATCATTCTGTTTCGACCATTTATATTCAGGACTTTAGACCCGAATTATGTAATGTGACAAAAAACTAAAGTTCTAATTTCAAAAGCCAGTACAATAACGGCGGCTTGTAAAAAACGAAAGCAACAGAAAAAACCTTTTTCACTGAAAACATCAACCTCAATTGAATAATAAATTCTTATTACTTTTTTATTTCCTAATTAGCCTGGTTTTGCCAACAAAAAGAAAATTTTGGATTAAAGTTTAATTATTCCCATTTGTTTGTTTTATAACCTAATAATTATAGTACCTATTGACCGTAATTGTTGAGGAATTATACTATACTAGTTATATATGCATCTTTATTTTATGGAATATATATATATTAAATTTCACGTGAGGTAAATGATAGGTATAATATATATATATATAAGTCGCTAAGTATATATTATATATATATAATATATATATTATATATATATTTATATAATACACTTATATAATAGTGGGAGTAATACCACTCATTATATATAACTTGTGAGTCCTCCTTCTAGAATCTTAAAATTATTATATATTATATACATAATAATATAATATAGATTTACATTATTGATAAATACTTTTTTAAATTTTAAATTAAAAAATTTAAATAGTTTTCACACGCGTCTATAGGATCATTTTATGATGAGAAATATATGAATATTTTTACTATACCGTAGTAAATAGTTATTAGCGTTTAAAATGAAGGATACTGGTTGGTTACGTGATAAAAAAACAGTCCCATATGCACAGTAGATGAATAATAATTATAAAAATGAATGCAAAAAATGATGTTAAGATAAAATTTAATATTGTACACACCGTAAAAAATTATGAAAACGTTGCTAATAAAAACTAATAGCCAAATAGAAAAAGCATTGTATACCAGTGAAGAATAATGGCTTGGGTAAAAAATTATCCCAAAAAATATTACTCAAGAAGTCTTTTTTCATTTGATCGATAAGAACAGGCACTATTGTGATAGAGGTCTGAAAGACCGCTCGAGCCCTCCCTGCTTTATGGTAAAACAATAAGCTAATTTGATATACTCTATTATTCTCGAGGTTATATCATATATCTTTCTTCTTTGTCTCCTACTTTATACTAAGGTAGTATTACAAGGAAGTTCTTTAAATTTATATATTAATATGTCGGAAATTCAACTGAGTATAAATTATATAATAAATACTTATATATATACCTATTAATATATTACATACATATACTGGAGAAATAATATAAACTCAAGTGAGATTCATTTACTGGTATATGTTCTACTGTATTATATGAATATCATAAATAATCCACGAAATTATTTATGCTGCATATATAGTTCAATAGATTATATATATATATATATTATATCATACATCATTTACCTCTCTATAAGAGCTTCATCAAGTTATATCGTTGTAATATAGTATATATTATTCTAAGGTAGGTATAAAATAACTATAGTATAGTGTGTGTGTGTCGTGTGTGTGTGTGTGTGTTGTGTGTGTGTGTGTGTGCGTGGCTGAGTGGTAAAGGATCCTGTACAACTTATTTATATCATAAGGTGTTGTGAAATGAAAGTAAACAACACTTAAAGATTCTCCCTGAAAAGAGTAGTTGATGATGATCTCCAATTGCATGTTCTGTAAACATTCGTCCATCGGGCTATTCGACTTATTCAATTTTGAAATTTAATATGAATATTTGAAAATGACAACAAGATAAGGAAAAAAAAAAAAAACATCGAGAAATAGACCCGTTTAAAAAAAAATAAAGTTTAACATAATAAAAGATTTGCTAATTTAATATTTATATGATGTAATTTGTGATTATTAAAGTAGTCTTACAAAACAATTCTTCGACGCTAGTTTTTAACATCAGATTATTTTATTATCAACCACCACTGCACGGAACGCGGGGGGTAAACTAGCGTTGTAGCCCTACCGTAGCACAGGATGTTCGTAGCCCCTAAGCATTTCTATACTTGGGCAAATTTGTTGTACGAACATTTCTTGAATAGATTATTTTTTTTTAAATGTTTATTTAATTCTTTATTTTATTTTTTAAGGATTAGAAACGACTGATAGGGTTTAAGTTAGCAACTGCAACAGTGATGTTTAACTCATGTTAAATATTTTTCCAGTTTTTAATTAAACGGGAGGTAAATACATGAATAATAATTTTTACGCGTATAGGGGGAGATAGATAGTAATTAAACTAGTATTGGAAGTATGGAAAAATATTATCCCAATTTGAAGGTTGGGGATTAAAATTTAATAAGAAATTAGGAATATTATTTTTCCAAATAATGCTCTTACTAAGTTTATAGTTATCATTATAATTATATATATAGTTAATATACATATAATATATATATTATATATATATATATTATAGTATATATAATTTTACTATATATATTATATATCAATCAGCTTAAATAAATGATATTTAGCCTATTATATATATATACGTATATATATTTTTATATTATTAATATGGATAGTATATTATATATTACTATATAGTAGTAATATATCTATATTATATTAGATGATAATATAAGATATATACTATATATATATATATATATATAGATATTATATATATATTATATATAATATATCATGTTAAATGTTGATAGAAAATAGTATTAATTTAAATACATTATTTCTCAACGACTAATTGAAAAATTAAAAGTATAACGCGACCTGCGTTTGGAATAACTTCAAACTGGTATGAACTATATTAATAAGTATATATATATATAATATTATATATAATATTATAATATATACCTTAAACAATCCCTTCATCCTCCTAAATCCACACCCAACCCCAACACTACAAAGGCTATTTTAGAGCACCAGCCAGTCGGAATATATATCATATAATATGATGAATATATATAATATATATAAGGTTAGTTATAAGAATTAATTATTAATGCCATATTAAAGCTCATATACTAATAGTCTAATAATAATATAAGTGGCTCTTATTTTATTATATACGCATATATTACTTACAGATATCACCTCTTACATTTAATACGTTTAGTTTTCTTATATAAAGGGGCTCTGTATTCAGATTATACAGTTCATGGTATTGTTTGGAAAGTTATTAATCTTTAAGACCATCTGGGTATGAAACTTTTTTGGTGGGAATAACCAACACATCCGGTCAACATTGGTAGCTCTCTTGGCTTTCCCTGTAGTGGAGACAGAAAAAGTCATTTTTTTGCATTTTAACCTCAATGTCTAGGGGGCCCAACTTTAGTTTTTTTTAAAAAAGGGTTTTGACATCGGTTTTTTAACATCCTATATTTTTAAGATACTTGAGATTTTATAGTGGCTTTGTTCTGTACCAAAAACTAGTGGTTTTAAATAGCTATGAGAGCTAATTCTGTCTCATCTCAGATCCAGACTATTCGACGTTTGAGATTAGTCCTGTGGGTGCAGTGTTTATGTATAGTTATATTGCGAAGACGTATCATGGCATGTTTAAATGCAAACAACCGTGCATAAATGAGTCAAGCCATAGGGCACAAACATATTTCGGACCTTGTATCACTACAACCACTTTGGTCGAAAATCAGCTACCACTGGGCTGAGGATGTTTTTAGAGTTCCTACTACACGTAATCCAACTCAAGCTAGTCTTGTACAAAAGATTGACAGTGATCGTATAAGTCTCACGTCCTAGTCATAAGTTTAGGTGTGCATATATGAAGCTTTTAAATTGGCTCATTCACTTTTATCACAGATAAAGGCAGCAATTGCCAACAGATAGAAACTTTGAAATGTTTATAAAAAGTGACAAGTGAAGAGACTAATAGTGATTGTCAATGATTCAATTTCGAAGATATTCCAAGGAAAATAAAGAGAAATAAACCAATGACAAATCAAGAACTAAAAATAATAAGTCATTGTTCTCGTCTCTTCGGACGATCCTAGCGCGTGCAAGTGTCGTTCTCGATATGGTATAGTGGGCTTTTGGGAACGCTAGATCAGATGTCATGTCCCAATGAAAAGAAAAGATCCTGCTGTGAATTGGAATGGCAAATCTTATAGGCTTGATCGAGAACATAAGAAACACTTCCGACAGACAGTCATGTATAATAAGAAGGGTTTCTGACACTATACGGAAAGATACAAAGAAGAAAAATCATGAAAATAAACTTATCAAGTGAAAACGGAAAAAGGAAACCAGGATGTGACTACATTTTGAAATGTAAGATGAGACATGACACGTATTAAGCAAATATGTGCGTAGAGCTTTCAGGTTGAATCTATCAGGCAGTGAGAAGTGTAGTTGATCGGCTAGAGAATCATTTTCCCTTAGAATAATGAAAGTAAATGGAAGAAATCGCTCCGACCCTTAAAAAAGATAGAAAAACAGTACCTGAGTTGTGATAAAGACTGATTAGAGAGAGAAGACACAATGTGAGCAAAATAAGGATGCAATGGTCTACATAAGTTATTACTACGCTGGCCCTCAAGGACCAATTCGACTCTCTGTTCACCAAAAAATGACGATAGAGCATCTGATCCAAGTAGGACTGTACGAACGCCATAAAGAAAATTACTGGAAGAGACAAACAGTCAGAGGAGCATTTGCTGCAACATAGAGGTATGGTCTGCATTGGTTTCGATGGAAAAAATAGATGAAAACACTTGTCGATACTGGAGGTGTGCGTCGAAAAGTTAGAGAAGAACATTACGTCCTAGTGTCCAATTTCAGATGCATGTGTACATCGATCACGGTCGTAGTCCTAACTCAGGAAGATCTGCGAGATGTATTTGTAATGAAATCTTCTTGGGATTTACTGAACGAACAAGAATCTGTACATTGAGTTATCTTTATACGAGCAGTGATTTTGCGATTTGGAAACTTCCTGTGATATCACGGGTATCAATAGAATGGAATAATGCGCACACAAATGGTGGTACGTTACCAAGGTCTAAATGTAAAAGCACACTTTGCGAATCGGCTTCGATTATTTCATTCGCATGTTAAGCAAGCTTCTTTCGGGTTAATGAGACTGCACTCAGGAAGTGTCATTTAGTGTTGTTGAATGGAGAAGACAACTGCGCCCATCGTCACATGAGGGACCTATCAACCAAACTGGCTACTCAATTTTGACTCCATCAGAATCCAACCATCATCGTAATTTGTCAACCAATTCCAGCCTGTAAGTTGGATGTTCCTGAAGACAGTTACGAGGAAGATCTACAGATTTCTGACCAGGACTTCGTATTTACTAGAAAGATCTGTATTATTAATTCAGCCAAGGGGTACAAATGCAGATCATAATAATGATGCGGTAATATTGAAAAAAACTGCACAGCCGGGTGCCTAAAGCCATGCAAGGTGGCTAACCAAAGCTAACAGACTGCTTCGATTGTACGTTTCAACAGAATTCGCATCTGATGATCTGAGGCGTTTGGGTACGATTGCGTTACTGAACTTCTTATGCCCCATATAGGTTCTATTATCCGCTTCCCTCCCTTCTGTCAAACTGGTGCAAAGAATTTTGCCACTTATATGGTATCACACGTATCCAAAAAACTTTCTGCCCTGAGCGAGTTCAGAAACATTCTATTTTCTCCAGTGCTCCTACAACTCCTATTTTTGTCATTCACCCAGAAAACTTGTTGCTAGCTTGTGTTGCAGATGAACGGGAAACAATAAGAAGAGTTGTCATGTCAACAAGATTCCATTCAACGCAATGAGAAAGTAAAAACTGGTTTCCTCCACCAATGGTTGCACAGTCTTTCGCTGCTTAGTGATAAAAGGGCTGCTTAAATCGTCAATTCTCAACGGCCACTTCCTACATGCGAACTAGATAGACTGGGGGAGTACTCTCCTTCATCCCCCCCCCCCAACCCTCTTCTATCGCATGATATTACGTGATGATATGTTTGGTCTGAGTAATCAACAAATTCGCTCCCTACCAAAGCATCATCCGTGTCATTCGTGCCATCGACTGTTTGAAAGAAATTGTGTCCAAAGATGTTTCCGCTGTTTGTAGTAGTAGGTTCGTTGGTCATACTTCTCGACCATGGTAGCAAACTGCGACAAACCAAACGATTCTCGAGAAGTCGCAAATCCGTTGCAGATACCACGACAAAATCCTGATTTTCTATGAGATCTTTGTTTAACATATGCCAGGTGTCCTTTATGCCAGTAACGAATGTAAGGACTTAGTATTAAGCTATAGCTGTAGATCTGGCTATATATAGTTATTATTTGATTTTAAATAAAAAGATCAAGGTAAAGTTGGGGTATGAAAAAAACAACATCCTTGATAGAACTTTCACTTTCTAGACGCAGCATTCAGTTTTGTATCTGAAGAGAGGCACCAAAATACAAAAGTTGTTTCAAAAGTTCCATATTCCTGCAGTTTAATTGCAGCATTTACATATATATATATACTATATATTATATATATATCTATAGTATTTTGGTCATACATTCTATTAAATACAAATCCTATAAGAAATCCGAAATCCAATAACAAAATATGATATATAAAAAATAGTATATATATCATAGATATTGATATATAAATAGATAGTATATATAACGTTTTCGGAGATTTTATCTTTGTTTATATCACACTAATAAAATTCTTAATTCATAGTCCTAAACTTAGAATTAGACTAGAAATCAAGTCTGGTAACCTAAAACCTAAACATAAGATCAAACTAGAAGTGTTAATAATTAATGAATAGATTAGGATGCTGAAGACTCTTGCCATCTTCTTTCGTACCGATATAATTTAAACCTTTTGTTCTTGTTCTAAATCGCTGTAATTGTGTGACCACAAAGTTTTTCTGGATCATTTGTTTTTTTGTA